>QNUK01000074.1:1125000-1367500 GCA_013621035.1 Clarias magur | reverse complement strand
CATTACTGCTGGCACCAACCGCTGGCTTTGAGGGAACAGTGTCTTTGCAGTGCTTATGTTTTTCCCTCACTGTGCTTTAGCTTTCATTTCACATGTGTTCTCAGGTAAGGGGTTGATTTGTCTCTTTTTTTGAGCTTCTAGTTTTCTTCAGTTAGTTTGGCTCCCCGGTTGTTACCCATGTTTATGCTGCTGTTAAATTAAGTTGTAGGTTTGAGTAATTGTGATTCAAGAATTCATAAGTGTTGTGGTATAAAAAGCAAACAAAAAAAAAGTGTGCAATAATTTTAAATGTGCAACATTTTTTAGGTTTTTTAAAATAAACTTAATTCCTTTATGCAGTCGTGGAGTTACTGAAAAAGAAGCTGAAATCTAATGGAGAGCTGACGGTTCGTTCCAGAGTCCCAAGAGTAATTATTCCTGCTGTGACTGTCCATCCTGTTCCTGTGGGTTAGTTGCTATTAAAATATTAAATATTATGCAACAAGTTTGCAGTCATATTCACAAGGTCTAAAAAATATGGAGGCTTTATTCGTGAGAAAGGGATTAATACAAAACAGAAGTGGACACTATGTCACACAACATTACATATCTTACTACGCCTGGTACAGTAATATCAATAAATATGCTTCGTTCTATATCCTTTAATAAGGTTACTTTAATTATATCTCCTGGTACTAGACTAACTGTTTCCCTGCTTATATGACTCCGGGTTTATTATCATGTTTTACAGCTGCATTTGTTTATAGTTGCATTTATTATTTCTGATATAATAGCGATTAGCGCTGTCTATTTGCACCTTCACCCCGTGCTTGGTGGATTTCCTCTGAGTATTTCGGGTTTATCCCAGACTCTAAAGACATTCCACTTCGGATAACTGGTGTTTCCAAATTTCCTGTAGTCGTAAAAAATAGAAAATAAATAGAATGATCACCATTAGCCTTCACAGTCACTAGTTAGACCACAGATGCTCCTACATGGATGGATTTCGAATAAAACTTAATAAACTTGGATCAGTGTCTTTTTCATGTATCAGTAATTGGTATCAGTACCTGTGGAACTGTTTTTTTCCAACAATTGAAATACTGCCACATGCATGATATAATTAAATATATAGTATGGATGATGTATAGTATTAAAACTGAGCCGACAGTGTGACATCATAAAGATCCATTTTGGAATATCAGATCCATGATCATATACGTAGCATTAGTGTTGTAGGGGGTCCAGAAGTAGTGCCCTTGATTAGAGGTTACAGAGTGATTTGGGCCTTTAGCCATGTGTTAGAAGCTAATTAGCTTTGTAGCTTATGCATAAATAAAACAACACAGAGGCAATTCAGAGTAAGTAGACACAGTGTTGTTTAAAATTACATAACAGTATCATATGTGTTTTTTTGTTTGTCAGCCTCTCGTCCAGTCAGATTACTTGGCCAGAACTAACTGTTGTCTAATATAACAATTATTTTACGTAAGAACAAAAGCTTGCAGTAATCTGGAGTTATCCAGATTTTATTATCAGCCATAATTTTTTATTGCTTTGTGTATCAGTGGCTACTGTCCATGCTCATACCCCTGCAAGAACAGTTTCCTACAACCCACACTATGGAGTGCATCATGACCATGGACACATGACTCCACGTCCGAGCCAACGCGTGCCCATTGACTCTGCAGCCTCTGGTAAACATCTTACTTAGTATTTTTAATCAGCTCTTATTCATTATGATGTATAAATCAGTAACTGACCACCATCGTGTTTTCTGTGTCCATGTTTTTTACTTTCCTTGCTCCTTGCTCATACCCATGCAAGAACCACAATATCGAGTGCATCATGATCATGGACACATGTCTCCACATCCCAGCCAACAAGCACCCAGTTACTCTGCTGCCTCTGGTAAATATCATACTTAATATACAAAACTGCTTAAAATACTACTAGGTAATATAAATCAGTAACCGACGCCTTCCCACCATCTTGTTTACTGTGTCACACTTTGATGCATGAGTACAGTGGGCACCAAGGAAGACATTACATCCTACCCATAGCTCAGATGGCAAAAGCTGTAAGATCTCTGAAAATCTGGAAGAGTGGCGAGCCATAGTAAAATGCCATTTGGAGTTTGCCAAATGATGCAGCAAGTCAGTCGTCTGGCCTGATTAGAACAAAACATTTTGTTTCCGGACACAGCTGCGCATCTGGTACATTAAAAACCACACCCTGCTCATGAGCCTGAGAACATGGTGAAGGATGTGGTGGTGGCATTGGGTTGATGCCCTTTTCTTATTCTATTATTGTGTTTCTGACTTTTGGTAGATGGTCTCTTCTAAACATCACAATAGCTGCTCTGAGTGATGAACCTATGTCGGGATATATACAGTATGTAAGCTAGTTTTTTGAAGGTTCACAAAAATACGTTGACTGGACACAGTCCACTTGACCATGAAGATTCGGTGGGTGCAGACAGCTGTTTTTTTGATGACTTGTGACTGCAGTCGCTCAATAGTTTAAAACTGAAATTCTCACCAACTCAATCAATACCTGAGTCTCCAATAATGAAACGGGACTTATTAACTTTACTGTTATACTAAACATTCACCCCCATAGTTACTGAGCCCCTAAAGGACATGGGTGGGACAAAAAAACCCTGAGAAATTAAATGAAAGGGACATTTGTGAAAAAAACATGAAAAAAAAATCCGTAGATGTGAAGAAAAAAACCCCCCACAGGAGACCTGAGAACTGATTTAGTGGCAGTAATGCCAAACTTTATCCTTCACTGGGAAGGGGAGTGTTACCGATCAAGTCCAGCAAGTGTCAGTAAAGCACCTAAAAGCTGTCTGCAAAATAATTAGAGTTACATGTGTGTTGTTAAACAGGCATGGAGAGAATTATTGAGTTTACTTTCAGCTTGGCCTAAAATATAAAGACATTCAGTTTGTACTCAGAGCTTGTTCTTTATTTGGCGCTGGAAGATTGAAGATTGATCCAGAAGTGTGAATCATGTCGTCTCGATTTTTTCCCCCTATATCCCTGAAAATTGTAGAAAAATATAACGTGACTATAAAGTGAATTTTAAGGGGAAATAGAAATCCCTGACTAACAAATAAAAAATTTCATAAAATAACCTGTTCCACAATTATTGGCACCCCTAACAATTCCTAGAAAATAAATGTAGTTTACAAAGTTCATCAGAGTATCTAGGAACATTTAATTAGTCATTTATCACTTCCTGCTTCCCTGGGGTATAAATATGACGTGACACAGAGGCCATTTCTCTTATTCACTCTTCAACATGGGAAAGACAAAGGAACACACCATTCAAGTCAGGCAGATGTGTGCCGACGTTCACAAGTCAGGCAATGGGTACAGAAAATAGCCACCCGTCTGCACCTGCCCATATCTACTGTGAGAGGAATCATTAAGAAGTTTTAAAAAACTGGAACAGTAGTAAACAAGCCTGGACGAGGATGCAGGTTTATTTTGCCTCCACGCACAGTGAGGAGGATGGTAAGAGAAATAAAACATTCTCCAAAGCTCACTGTTAAAGAACTGCAACAAATGATGGCATCTTGGGGTCACAAAGTCTCCAAAACAACCATCAGACTATCTACATGCCAACAAGCTCTTTGGGAGGCATGCAAGGAATAAACCTTTTCTCAGTCACAATCATAAACGCAAACGTTTGGAGTTTTCTAAGCGGTACTGGGGCTTCAATTGGGGCCGTGTTCTTTGGTCAGATGAGACCAAGATAGAGCTTTTTGGCAACAAACACTCTAAGTGGAACACGAAAGATGAGTATGTAGAAAAGCACCTCATGCCCACTGTGAAGTATGGGGGGAGGATCGGTGATGCTGTGGGGCTGTTTCTCTTCCAGAGGTCCTGGGAACCTTGTTAGGGTGCATGGCATCATGAATGCTTGGAAATACCAGAACATTTTAAAGCAAAATCTGGTGGCCTCTGCCCGAAAGCTGAAGATGGGTCGTCACTGGGTCTTTCAGCAAGACCCAAAACATGTGGCCACCACACACAGAATCAAGCTCCTCCCATGGCCATCTCAGTCCCCAGACCTCAACCCCAGTGAAAACCTGTGGAGTGAGCTGAAGAGGAGAGTGCAGAGAAGAGGAGTCAGGTCACTGGATGATTTAGAGACATTGTGCAAAGAGGAATGGTCGAAGATCCCTCTTTCTGTGTTCTCTAATCTTGTGAAACATTATAGGAGAAGATTAGGTGCTGTTTTGTTAGCAAAAGGGGGTTGTACAAAGTATTAAACATCAGGGGTGCTAATAATTGTGGCACCCATGATTTGATGTTAAATAATTATTTCTTAATGTCTTACTGACTTTGGGCACAAGGCGGGGTACACCCTGCACAGGGTGCACACTACGACCAATAGGTGCAAGGCGACAGTGCTAACCACTACACCACCATGCCGCCTATATTTCCTTTAATAGATTTAAAAGATTTTTCTCCTTCCACATTTTTTCCCCCACACCCATGTTCCTTTAGTGGCTCCATGTCAGATCAATCCCTGCTCTCTGATATTGCCCACACGAGGATGGGTTTCCTGTTGAGTTTGGTTTCTATCAAGGTTTCTTTCTATTGCCATCTCAGGGAGCTTTTCTTTCCCATCACTTGCTAATCGGGAACAACTTATTACTTATATTTACACATATTCCCTCACATTTTTAAATACTTATTAACAAAGCAAAGCTGCTTTGCAAGACCGACCACAGTGAGATGGTCAGGTGTCCACATACTCTTTAACATATAAATAATCTACAGGTAAAACTGGTTTAGGGAAGATAACAGAGTTAGAGATAATAAGGGAAATTACCTATGCACGAGTGTGGCTCTGTTGGAGGCTGGATTTCTTCTGAAGAATTAAATGAAGGACGTATGTGATCCTACTGTAGCTGTGTGTTTTCCAGTCTAGCTCCATCCTCCAGTCCCGTGTGATCCCACTTATTCCCCAGTGATAGCTGAACTTAAATGTATCCCCAAAATGAACCATGAATTGTCCAGGATAGGATCTTATTGATGTTTTTCAATAAATTGTTTTTCCTTTAATGTCTATTTCCAACAAACATTACAGTTTGTACTTGATTTTATGCCTTTTACAGCTCCAAGGCACAACATAGGCAACTCTCAAGCCGGTGATGAGCCTATTGCAGGTAGATAAACAGTAGTAAATGCCTATGAATGAAAAATAACACAAACCTGATCACACCATGTCCTCAAATGCTTTCGCTTCTGTTTTTCAAACCTTTTAGAAATCACTGAAGAAAACCTGCTGTTTTTAAAGAACTTCAAAGCTCACTTAATCAGTAAAGTTAAAAATGTAGATGGAATCGTAGACCACCTTGAGCTTTTCGGTGAAAAAGCAGCAATCGTGAGAGCACAGCTGACGGACCAGGCCAAGATGAGGAAACTTCTGGAGTTTACAACCAGCAAACGTGCTGCAGAGCAACTGATTACAATCTTGTATGAACAATCGGGTGATGTCATGGAGGATCTTGATGATACCAGTGGTGCTGAGGATGATCCTGAGCATGATACTGGGGATGTTCTTAATGATAATACAGAGCAGTAATATAGACGAGCAATTCTTGAAACTTATATAACGTAGATAAATTTTTTATTTTTTTTAGATTTACTTTGTAATAAAGAGCTATATGTGTTATACCCTATTAAAATCACAATTGCTTATAGTTAGATATCGCTACAGTATATGTTCAAATAGCCATCCACTTTATTTTTAAAAATCTTTTTTATGCTTTATAAATAAAAGAAAGAATCTCTACTTTTTATTTCATATATTTTTTACATCCTTAATAAAAAATTTTATGTAATAAAAAGCTACAAAGCCCCCCCCCCCGGTAAATAACTAAAGAACGAATAATTTTCATGAAATATTAATGATTTTTAGAATCTTATGACCAACAGGTTCCCAACCTCGGCCTTGGAGAACCCATGCCCTGCAAATATTTATGTTTATTTGTGGCTGATTATTTGAACAGTAAAACATGCAGAACACAGGGGGTACTCCAGGACCTGGACCGGGGAATTGTGTAAATCGTGTGGTGCATCACTAGGGGGCAATGGCAGCCCAAGAATCATGTGTCTGTAGAGATATTACTTGGAAGTGGACATGGACAGACGATTCTAGCATTAAAAAAGGATTGGCTGGGGTAGGATTACACACACGGGCAACTGTTAATGCCCTAGCAGTGCAGGTGACCACAGAGAATAAACTGGAGTCAGATGTCAGATGCTCAAATGTGTTCAACTGATGACATAAATCTTACTACATAAACTCAAAGGGAATGACTAGCCTTAATTCTACAGCGAGATATAGACCAAGCTTTAAAACATCCACTTCAACCACAGGATCATTAACATTGTCCCCTCAAGATGCAATGATATACATTTTATAAATATACTGCACACATTTTGCTCTGATGACAGCTTTGCACATTCCTGGCATTCTCTCAGTCAGCCTCATGAGGTAGTCAGCTGGTTTCCAAAAATCTTGTAAAAATAGTGATGCTGTTATTGCCTGCTTTTCCTTCACCCTGCAGGACATACAGAATCACCCAAACCATCTCAACTGGATTCGGATCAGGTGACTGTGGAGGCCAGGTCATTTGATGCAGCACTCCATCACTTATACACATACACTATATTGCCAAAAGTATTCGTTCGCCTGCCTTCACATGGATATGATTTTAAGTGACATCCATTTCTTAAACCATAGGGTTTAATATGATGTTGGCCCCTCCCCCTTTTACAGCTATAAACAGCTTCAACTCTTCTGGGAAGACTTTCAAGACAAGGTTTATGAGTGTGTTTATGGGAATTTTTGACCATTCTTCCAGAAGCTCATTTGTGAGGTCAGACACTGATGCTGGACAAGAAGGTCTGGCTCGCAGTCTCCGCTCTAATTCATCCCAAGTTTTTCTACACCATACTCACTCATCCATGTCTTTATGGACTTGGCAACATAAAATTGTCCAAAATGTTTTATGCCGAAGCGTTAAGAGTTTATTTCACTGGAACGTAAGAGGCCGAGCCCAGTGACTGAAAAACAACCCCACATGATAATTCCCCCTCATACAAACTATACACTGAAACTCAGACAGAGAACTGGTGTGTTTAAAAGAGTTATTTGCTCCACTGGAGGAGGAGAATCTGGCAAGCTGTTACCATGGGTGAGTTATTAAGTCTCCTATAATCCTTATTCTGATAATATAAATGTCATATTTTATTTTTACATACATAGTGTAGGGTAGCACGTAGAAGACACTGCTATTCATGCTACCATACTGCCTTATGTAGCTTAGCACAGACATGCTAGCTCCCGGTGGCTGAAGCTAATGCCTTATGTGATGTTTGTCAGTACCAGCTGTGGTGCAAATATTCCAATTTATTTTATCCAGTTTTGGATACCTGACTGCCCGACAGAGAAGCATGACTCGTCCCTCCAGAGATCACGTCTTCGCTGAGACGTCCAGCGGAAGCACGTTTTACACCACTGTATCTTTGCATTGCACTTAGTGATGTAATGCTTGGATGCAGCTTCCCTCTACGCACTGTTCTTGAGCTAATCTGAAGACCCCATGAAGTTTGGAGGTCTGTAGCTATTGGCGCTGCAGAAAGTTGGCGACCTCTGTGCACCATGTGTGTCAGAATCCGCTGATCCCGCTCTGTGATTTTACATGGCCTAACACTTTGTGGATTAGTTGCTGTCGTTCCCAATCACTTTCACATTGTTATGATACCACTACTGTAATTGTTGACTGTGAAATATTTAGAAGCGAGGAAATCTCACAACTGGACTTATTACAGAGTTGGCATCCTATCACAGTAACACGCTGGAATTCACTGAGCTCCTGAGAGCGACCCATTCTATCTAATTAAATTTATTTAATTAAATATTAATATTAATATAAATATAAATAATATTTATACTATGATCAAAATAACCAAATGCCCAAGCATGCATTTACAATATGCATTAAATCCAAAATATACTATTAAGTCTAATACCCAAAATCTACCAATCGCAGCAAATCAAAAGTTGCTTAATTACATCACAAACAAAAACCCTGTATACATATTTACAAAAGGTGTTATGATTCATGATAAACAGGGCATACAGGTATGTTCATGGTTTTATATCCTATTATGATAAAATATGATCACCTTTACATGGCATTAATGTAATATAATTATTGTTTAATTATTTCTGCCAAAAAGAGATGATCATAAATATATGTCTTTAAACTGGCAAAAGCTTAATAGGTTACCTTTAATGTGTTAGACCAAAATTTGGGACCTGGGCACCTCAGCCCAGATGGATGCCGGCCCCGCGGACAGCCAAAAAATAATGTCAAATCAAAGAAAACATGAGACTCGACAACGATGCTCCCATGACGCCCTTGACTGGAAAAAGTGGAAATTAGCGTGCAGAAAAGCGGACCCCGCATCAAGGTGAGACAAATACTGGGAAGAAGAAGATGTGAAAACAGAATCTTTTATACTGAAGTTTTATACTGTACAGGACATTCCTCCAAAATAAATAAAACTAGAAAATTTTAAACATATAATAAAATTTTTAATCACTGGCAAATTAGTGTAGTATTAAAGGAATAAAACACTTTACAATGTATTTTTCTGTACCAGCACATTTATTCCATTATTCCTTAATAATATAATAATATATATTAATATATATTATTAATAATATTTTAATATATTAATAATAATATTTAAATATATTAATAATAATATTAATAATAATATAATAATAATGCTTGCATGATTGACCTGATTTGTTACCCAGCAGGGCCGGACTGGGATACAATTTTAGGCCGGGAAATCCCACACCATCCCAGGCCATCCGATGCACCCAAATCAATTTAGAAACCATAAGCAGCCTTATTTTATTCCTCTGTACAGCTTTAGAAAAAAAAAATATTATCAAAAGAATGATCAGTTTCTTATGTTTTTTTTCCCCTTACAGGTGCATGTGTTGGTGAGATGAACTCATGATAAAATATTTCCTCTCTATGACATTCTGGGGGCGGCACAGTGATATAGTGATTAGCACTGTCGCCTCGCACCGCCAATGTCCAGGTTCGATCCTCGGCCAGGCTCGATTCCCGTCTCTGTGTGCATGGAGTTTGCATGTTTGCGTGCTTGGTGGGTTTCCTCCGGGTACTCCGGTTTCCTCCCACAGAATAGGTTAGGCTAATTGGCGTTCTCAAATTGCCCGTAGTGTGTGAATGAGTGAGTGTATGTGTGTGTGTCTGTGCCCTGCGATGAATTGGCACCCTGTCCAGGGTGTACCCTGGCATGTGCCCTAAGTCTCCTGGGATAGGCTCCAGGTCCCCCATGACCCTGAATACAGGATTAAGTGGTGTAGATGATGAGTGAGTGAGTGACATTCTGGAAGTTTTCTTGGAACCTTGGATTACGAGCATAATTCGTTCCGGAAGCGGACTCGTATTCCAATACACTCGTAAACCAAATCTCATTTTCCCATAAGAAACAATGAAGACTCAAATTATTCGTTCCACAGCACAAACAAATAAATACATAAAAATAATATAAAGCAAAAATAAAACAAATTAACCTGCACTTTACCTTTAAAAAAATAAAAAATCCCGACAGATAAGTGTTTCCCTTCCCACGCCTCGTCTTACACAGTAAAACTCCTCCTCCTTCCCCCCACCTCGCTTTTTAAGTTTCACAACACACACACACAACAGAAACACTGTTTTAATGGGGAAAAAAAGAAATCTCTAATGACACTCGCATGAGCGAATACTAACAGAATCACTGCTGTAAGGTGAAAAAAAAATTAACCAGCACCTTACCTTTGAAAAGAATCGCGACAGACCTGAGATTTCTGTGTAAAGTAGAGAGAGTGTGTGTGTGTGTGTGTGTCGGTGTCAAAGTCCACGCTGCCTCTTCATGAAATGTTTTCTTTTTGTGTGCCCTTTTCTTTTCTGCTCCACCTGGCCGCTTTTTCTCCATCCTAGCATGTCTGTTTAAACACTTTGCCGCTCTGAGGAGACGCAGAGCGAACATAAAGTAACAATGCCAATCAAGACTAACAGAATCAGATTAATGAACAGATTAATATTGTTATCAGCATTTAATTAACTAATTGAATGACAATTTCAGAAATCATCACTTCAGTACAAAGGGTGGGCAATAATATGAAAAAATATATTTATTATAAAAAACGCACGCACACACACACCCAGTACTCCCAATGTCCAGTCCGGGCCTGTTGCCCGGGAATACCCCAAACAACCTTTACTTAACTTCTCATAAACAAATACTTCACACGAAGAGTGATTTATTCATGGTACACAACAATGAAGTTATGTACCTTGAATATTCCACACTGGAGAGCTCGAATACCGACACATGCAAGAACTGCATTAGTAATAGAGGCAAGAGGGATTTGGAGTAGCAGCTAAGCTCGGGTAACTTAATTAAAAAGACAAAACAGCTTGGTTTAATCAGCCACATGTTTTTTCATCCGTAATACACATCTGTTCTCATAATACTGGAAATCTTAAAACAGCTTGTACCTACATGTGTGACTTAGCACTCACACTGGTGTTCTGAAACATGTTTAAAATATTCAGAATTTTACATGAAAAGCCTTTTCACATTTAAAGATATTTGCCTAGTGTTTACAGTCTGAACCAGTCAAATTATGTTTTGTCCCCAATTCTAAGCATCTTATTAGTATTAAAAGTATTATTAGTATTATTTAATATATTTTATATATTGATCACTATGCATCTGTTGAACTTTGGAATTAACAAATTTTTTTACTCATTACCGTGAAGTGCGCGGAAGGTGTGAGATTACGCTTATTATGTAGATTTAAATTGCACACTCATAAGTGAGTATAAAAAATGTACAAAAAAACAAATTTTTTCAAAGTAAAATTTTCTTTCCTTATAATATTAGGGCGTTTTCCATTTAAATTTCAAAGTAGCATATCTTCTCTTCCCGTAGGCCGACTGCTAAGAAACAAAGCCTATATGTTACCGCAAACTCGGCCGAACACACCTCTGAAAATCCCATCAAAATTCTTTCTGAAGTTTTTATGTGGTGTATGCACAAACAAACAGTCAAACAGAACCCCTACCCCACTACAACCCCCCCCGCCAAATATCTTCAATGTACAGAAACGCCAACTTTACAGTTTTATTATATGTATAGATTACCAAATGTTTCTATGGTTGTAAGTAAACTGTGGCTGTAAGAAATAACTTACAGAATATCAGGAATAGACTACAAGAAAGGAACCAGAAGCAAAATGCCCACTTACACGGATATTTCATTTATCCTGTACAGGAAGTTTCTGAATGAAGCTGCTTTGGTTGATGAAGTATAAACTCCTACAGTACTATAATATAATGGGCAATTATGCCTGGATATGTGATAAAAATAAAAAAAAAATCATTGTTCAACCTTAGCATCTTGGCTAAACACTCAGGACCGAGCATCTTGCTCCATTGATTTTTCATTAAATGTTGTTGTACGTGCCTACCATGTACTTCCATTCCAACGTTAAAATGAAACCTTCTCACCATGCACTATTGTGAATTACACAACAAACATAAATCTTAAAAAAATACACTGGGCTACTACTTGTTTTATTTTGTTTTGTATTATTTGTGACAAACATGAATAAACAAAGATGGCCATAGGTGTAAGACATCATAAAATGCAGTAAATCAATGAAAATAAAACAAATGAAGCAAAATGACAAAAGGCCTAATACAGTTCAGTGAAAGCTGCTGACAATCTAATGCAACTCGCTTGAAGCTTTTTGAAAGTGTTCAGGACTGTTAGCCCAGACCATGGATCGAGGAATACTCAGATGGAATGTAGGTTTTTCAAAGGATAGCCTTAAAGGAAGAAGAAGAAGAAAAAAAAAAAACAGATTTCTCACATGATTTCTGACTTAGACCACTACTTTAACAAAATTGTTTGGTTTCACAATTTGTGGGCTGTAGGCACTACAAATACCCAATTAAAACCCAAATAAATAATAATTCTGGATAAATTAATTACCTGCCTGCCTGCCCAGGAGCCAATCCGCCCTTGAAAGTATGGAACAGCAAGGTTGAGTGTTTGGCTACACACTGAAGCCCATGACCTTGCCATGACCCCTGAAGCTCGCAAACATTCCATAAGGTCTGCAGTTTTGGAGTTCTAGCCATCACAATTTGGCCCTTTTCACAGTAGCTACAGTTTCAATATGTCATTAAAATGGCAGCTGGAAGTGGACGAGATATACTAGGTAGCATTTGTTCTCCGAGTCGATGTGCTGCATGCCAAAAAACAATGGGCAAGCCTAAGGATATGAGTGACTTTGAAACGGGCCAGATTGTAATGGCTAGAGTAGTGATTCCCAACCATGGTCCTGGAGGATTATTTGCTCTACACATTTACTGTACGTATTTTTCCCTGATCCGCCACGCCCACTTCTATTCAGAAAAGGCTGTCATTTATCTGATTAGTTAATTCAGGTGTGCTGGGAGCAGAAAACACTAAAATGTGCAGGGTAGGTGTTCCTCCAGGACCAGGAGTGAGAACCGCAGGGCTAGAGTAACTTAAAAATGTAAAATTTATGTTGTACATTTATGTTGTTACATGTATGTAGCACACTGGTCCTGGGGGAACGTTGTTTCGTTTCACTGTGTACTAACTGTATATGGTTGGAATGACAATAAAAGCCTACTTGACTTGACTTGACTTGACTAGAGGACTGGGTCAGGACAACTCCAAAAGTGCAGGTCTGCAGTGGTCAGGTCCAAGGAAGGAAAACTAGTAAATTGGCGACAGGGTCATGGGTGGCCAAGGCTCACTGATGGCTCACACATGGGGAGCAAAGGCTGGCCTGTGTAGTCCAATTCAATAAAAGAGCAACTGTAGCTCAAATCAAGGAAAAAGTTAATGCTGGTTCCAGTGGAAAGGTGTCATGGCACACAGTGCATCATTTTTTGGTGGCATAAAGGGAAACCTACTCAATATTAGACAGGTGGTTATAATGTCATGGCTGATCAGAGTAAAGTTTAGGAAACAAAATCTGAATTTCTACTGAACTCAAACCCAAATGTCTTCCAATACGGCACCGTTGAGGTCTTTCAGTGTAGCACAGAATCTACATAGATCTATATATAGAGAGATGGATAGATAGATTATAGACGTGTATGTGTTTTGGACTCTTGGCTGTAGCTCATTTCCTCGTTCTGTCTTTACCTGATTGAAGTGGCCTCTCTGCAGGTTATTTCTCTCATGTGTGAGCACAAAGTGACATGATAACAGGTACTTCACATCTCTCTCTCTCTCTCTCTCTCTCTCTCTCTCAGCAGACAGTGTGGCTGATAAACAGAGCGAAAACCATTTTGTCTCACACAAATGACTGATGAGTAACAGCTCTGTCTGAGTTACCTTTGCCTCTTGTACCCCGGGTTGTTTGATGAAGTCTAAAGCTGAGATGGAGAAAGCTTGCGGGTAGATGTACATAACAATGCTAACTGAGTGCAGGAAGTTGGAGAGGGTGGAACCTTGGAGAGAATCAGGGTTCATTAAGAGGAAAATCTCCGGCTGTTAGCCAGCATTAAAACACATAAAAAGTAAAACAAACAAACAAAAAAGCTCTAGTTGTAGGCATTGTTCTTTTTCATAGTTTTTGTTATTTTTGTGTGACAGAGAAAAAGAAAAGGATTTACAGTGAAAAAAAGTGAGAGAATAAGGTGCCAAGAGAAAGACATGTTCCATAATAATGCTTTAGGCTTTAGTTATTTCCTGTTTGAATGGCTGAATGCAGAAGCAACACCGTTCTACACTCACCTAAAGGATTATTAGGAACACCATACTAATACGGTGTTTGACCCCCTTTTGCCTTCAGAACTGCCTTAATTCTACGTGGCATTGATTGAACAAGGTGCTGAAAGCATTCTTTAGAAAGGTTGGCCCATATTGATAGGATAGCATCTTGCAGTTGATGGAGATTTGTGGGCTGCACATCCAGGGCACGAAGCTCCCGTTCCACCACATCCCAAAGATGCTCTATTGGGTTGAGATCTGGTGACTGTGGGGGCCATTTTAGTACAGTGAACTCATTGTCATGTTCAAGAAACCAATTTGAAATGATTCGAGCTTTGTGACATGGTGCATTATCCTGCTGGAAGTAGCCATCAGAGGATGTTTACATGGTGGTCATAAAGGGATGGACATGGTCAGAAACAATGCTCAGGTAGGCCGTGGCATTTAAATGATGCCCAATTGGCACTAAGGGGCCTAAAGTGTGCCAAGAAAAGATCCCCCACACCATTACACCACCACCACCAGCCTGCACAGTGGTAACAAGGCATGATGGATCCATGTTCTCATTCTGTTTACGCCAAATTCTGACTCTACCATTTGAATGTCTCAACAGAAATCGAGACTCATCAGACCAGGCAACATTTTTCCAGTCTTCAACTGTCCAATTTTGGTGAGCTCGTGCAAATTGTAGCCTCTTTTCCCTATTTGTAGTGGAGATGAGTGCTACCCGGTGGGGTCTCCTGCTGTTGAGGCCCATCCGCCTAAAGGTTGTGCATGTTGTGGCTTTACAAATGCTTTGCTGCATACCTCGGTTGTAACGAGTGGTTATTTCAGTCAAAGTTGCTCTTCTATCAGCCTGAATCAGTCGGCCCATTCTCCTCTGACCTCTAGCATCAACAAGGCATTTTCACCCACAGGACTGCCGCATACTGGATGTTTTTGTCTTTTCACACCATTCTTTATAAACCCTAGAAATGGTTGTGCGTGAAAATCCCAGTAACTGAGCAGATTGTGAAATACTCAGACCGGCCCGTCTGGCACCAACAACCATGCCACACTCAAAAGTGCTTAAATCACCTTTCTTTCCCATTCTGACATTCAGTTTGGAGTTCAGGAGATTGTCTTGACCAGGACCACACCCCTAAATGCATTGAAGCAACTGCCATGTGATTGGTTGATTAGATAATTGCATTAATGAGAAATTGAACAAGTGTTCCTAATAATCCTTTAGGTGAGTATATATCACACACCAACACTAATATACAAACATTCTACATTAAAAAACTTTCTAAATTAAAATTCTACCTCAACTACCAACTTTTCAGTCTTAACACTTAACACTTTGTACCAAACACTAGCATTCTCCATTAAGTATCTACATAATTCAAACAAACATTCTCCATTAAACACCAACACTTTCTACTGAACACCAACATGCGGTTATGTTTGAGCAGTGCATGATGTTAAGCGCTGGGGGAACCGTTCAGTGTTTTGTAAGTGAGAGCCAAATGCAGGCTTTGGAGCTGACAGTAGCCTGCAGGAGACATCATGTGTACTTTCTGGGATAAATCTTCCCATTTCAGAAATAAAGCTGCCTCTTAACAAATGGATATCATCTCACGAGAACAATAAGAAATAATATTTTTCTTTCTTTCTGAACATGACCTTTCTTTTCTTTTATAATAAACAACATTTCCTCTTCTCCTTTCAACATAAAATTATTGTTAAATAAATGCATGTTGTTTTTGCTTTGTTTTATTTTAGGTTTCAACATACAATTCTTTCCTATTTTACATACAACTATCTCTTTTCTTTATAACATAGAATTTTCTCTTTTTCTTTTCAACATAAAATTCTTTCTGCTCTTCTCAACATACAATTCTTATCTTTAAACATAACATTCTTATCTTTTCAACAAATTAATTTTTTCTTTTCTTTTCAAAGAGCGCCGTAGATCCGCTACCAACCTATGTCTGCACGCTAATCTAGGGTCCTACATAGCCATGCAGAGGTGCGGTCCAATCGGGCTGAAGTACCCTGCGGAGTATACTTCACAGGGTGTTCATGTCATGGGTCTAGCTGGTTGTAGTGCTAGACCGGCTGATGGTGTTGCCGTGGGCATGAAGGTAGGCATGTACGCAGAGGGGTTCAACAGAAAAGAGTCTTTTATTTAAACACACAACTCAAAAACAGAACAAAAGAACTAAAACAAACTCAAACTAAAACTAGGGCTCAGGAAAAACACAGGAACAGGAAGGGATCTGAACACAGGAGACCAGGAGCTGACACAGGGAACCAGGAGCTGACACAGGGAACCAGGAGCTGACACAGGGAACCAGGAGCTGACACAGGGAACTAGGGATGAGGAAACATGGAGCTGGAGCTAACTAAGACACAGAGGGGCACTAAAGACACTGGGACTGGAGACTGGAGAGACAGGACTGGAGGCACAGAGACTGGAGAGACAGGACTGGCACAGGCTGGACAGAGACAGGAGACAGGGCTAGACAGGGCTAGACAGGAGACAGGGCTAGGGGCACAGAGACTGACAGGAACTAGACTAGCTGGGTTAGTGAGGTTAGTAGCTACATGTTGTACTGGGGACACTGGAGGCTGACCTAACCAGGTTAGTGGCTAATAGTGTTAGTACTGACCTAGGGGACCGGAAGACAAAAGGCAGGGCACACATGAGGCTATACCAAACTAGCGGCTAACCTACTAGTGACCAGAACCACTAGCAGTCACTCCCACTAGAGATTAGCCTACTGGAGGCTAACCCTACTAGGGGCTAACCCTACTAGCCATCAAGGCCTACTAGCGGCTAACCCTGCTAATGGCTAAACACTCATGTGGCTACACATACAAGGGAAAAGACCAGAAGGCAAAACAGTACTTACACAGGACACAGGAGGAGACACAGCCTAACTACACAGTGAACAAAGCAGCTCCATGAATCCACAGACACAAGGAACATCAAGGAAACAAAACTAGAGCCCTCTGAAAACAAAAGGTTACAAAACATAAACCAAATATAAACTTAAAGTAACAAATGAATGCCCACATGATGATAATCCAAACAGACAAACAAACAATAACCAACAGACAATGAGACAATCACAAAACAATGCTCGACCCAGTTTCCCAGAACAAACTGCTATTTATAGAAAGTTTTAATGAGCCACCTCAGTTCAGGTGAGCCTCATCACCTGACTGAGGTGCCTTCTGGGAAACTGAGTCAACCAAAAGGAACTACACACAGAGACAGACAGACATGAACAGTGACCTCTAGTGGAGGTTCCTAACAGTACCCCCCCCCCCTTAAAAACGCTCCTCCGGAGCGTTACCGGAGGTCCCCATTGTCTTGAGTCCTTTCACCCGACTTACGACGCCGACGAGCTGGTTCCCCGAGCAGGATGGGAAGGCGGGCGGAACTGGAATGCCGCCGAAGCCAGGCACCGGAGGCAGTCTCGGGTCTGCCCTTGACGCTTGGCAGTGGAGGCGGCAATGGCCCGTGCTCGGGGTGGTAGACTTGACGCCGAAGCCGGGTGGTGGATTTGGGACCTCATTGACACTCTGGGATGGGAAGGGGGGGGGAATCCCCCACTGAGGCACTGGATGACGGAGCCTCCCCGTGAGGCTCGGAGACTAAGGGGTGGAGCCTCCACGTGAGGCTCGGAGACAAAGGGGTGGAGCCTCCCCGAGAGGCTCGGAGACGAAGGGGTGGAGCCTCCCCGTGAGGCTCGGAGACGAAGGGGTGGAGCCTCCCCGTGAGGCTCGGAGACGAAGGGGTGGAGCCTCCCCGTGAGGCTCGGAGACGAAGGGGTGGAGCCTCCCCGTGAGGCTCGGAGACGAAGGGGTGGAGCCTCCCCGTGAGGCTCGGAGACGAAGGGGGTGGAGCCTCCCCGTGAGGCTCGGAGACGAAGGGGGTGGAGCCTCCCCGTGAGGCTCGGAGACGAAGGGGTGGAGCCTCCCCGTGAGGCTCGGAGACGAAGGGGTGGAGCCTCCCCGTGAGGCTCGGAGACGAAGGGGTGGAGCCTCCCCGTGAGGCTCGGAGACGAAGGGGTGGAGCCTCCCCGTGAGGCCCTGGAACGGAGCTTTGCGGCCTCCCCGTGAGGCCCTGGAACGGAGCTTTGCGGCCTCCCCGTGAGGCCCTGGAACGGAGCTTTGCGGCCTCCCCGTGAGGCCCTGGAACGCAGCTTTGCGGCCTCCCCGTGAGGCCCTGGAACGCAGCTTTGCGGCCTCCCCGTGAGGCCCTGGAACGCAGCTTTGCGGCCTCCCCGTGAGGCCCTGGAACGCAGCTTTGCGGCCTCCCCGTGAGGCCCTGGAACGCAGCTTTGCGGCCTCCCCGTGAGGCCCTGGAACGCAGCTTTGCGGCCTCCCCGTGAGGCCCTGGAACGCAGCTTGGAGCCTCCCCGTGAGGCCCTGGAACGCAGCTTGGAGCCTCTCCGTGAGGCCCTGGAACGCAGCTTGGAGCCTCCCCGTGAGGCCCTGGAACGGAGCTTGGAGCCTCCCCGTGAGGCCCTGGAACGGAGCTTGGAGCCTCCCCGTGAGGCCCTGGAACGGAGCTTGGAGCCTCCCCGTGAGGCCCTGGAACGGAGCTTGGAGCCTCCCCGTGAGGCCCTGGAACGGAGCTTGGAGCCTCCCCGTGAGGTGAGGCCCTGGAACGGAGCTTGGAGCCTCCCCGTGAGGCCCTGGAACGGAGCTTGGAGCCTCCCCGTGAGGCCCTGGAACGGAGCTTGGAGCCTCCCCGTGAGGCCTTGGAAGCGGTGCTTGTGGGACCTTTCATAGTTCTGCTGTAGGGCAAGCCGACCACCCTCAGCCTGCTTGCCCCAGCATTACGGTCCCAGCCCCCCCCCAAAAAATTTTCCCCGGGGGGGGACCCCTCTGCTATGCCTTAGTTGGGTCGAGCATTCTGTCATGGGTCTAGCTGGTTGTAGTGCTAGACCGGCTGATGGTGTTGCCGTGGGCATGAAGGTAGGCATGTACGCAGAGGGGTGTAACAGAAAGAGTCTTTTATTTAAACAAACACAACTCAAAAACAGAACAAAGGAACTAAAACAACAAACTCAAACTAAAACTAGGGCTCAGGAAAAACACAGGAACAGGAAGGGATCTGGACACAGGGAACCAGGAGCTGACACAGGGAACCAGGAGCTGACACAGGGAACCAGGAGCTGACACAGGGAACCAGGAGCTGACACAGGGAGTAGGGATGAGGAAACATGGAGCTGGAGCTAACTAAGACACAGAGGGGAACTAAAGACAGGGACTGGAGACTGGAGGCACAGAGACTGGAGAGACAGGGCTGGAGGCACAGAGACTGGAGAGACAGGGCTGGAGGCACAGAGACTGGAGAGACAGGGCTGGAGGCACAGAGACTGGAGAGACAGGGCTGGAGGCACAGAGACTGGAGAGACAGGGCTAGACAGGAGACAGGGCTAGACAGGAGACAGGGCTAGGCGCACAGAGACCGACAGGAACTAGACTAGCTGGGTTAGTGAGGTTAGTAGCTACATGTTGTACTGGGGACACTGGAGGCTGACCTAACCGGGTTAGTGGCTAATAGTGTTAGTACTGACCTAGGGGACCGGAAGACAAAAGGCAGGGCACACATGAGGCTATACCAAACTAGCGGCCAACCTACTAGTGACCAGAACCACTAGCAGTCACTCCCACTAGAGATTAGCCTACTGGAGGCTAACCCTACTAGGGGCTAACCCTACTAGCCGTCAAGGCCTACTAGCGGCTAACCCTGCTAATGGCTAAACACTCATGTGGCTACACATACAAGGGAAAAGACCAGAAGGCAAAACAGTACTTACACAGGAGGAGACACAGCCTAACTACACAGTGAACAAAGCAGCTCCATGAATCCACAGACACAAGGATCATCAAGAAAACAAAACTAGAGCCCTCTGAAAACTAAGGTTACAAAACATAAACCAAATATAAACTCAAAGTAACAAAAAGGAATGCCCACATGATGGTAATCCAAACAGACAAACAAACACCAACAGACAATGAGACAATCACAAAACAATGCTCGACCCAGTTTCCCAGAACAAACTGCTATTTATAGAAAGTTTTAATGAGCCACCTCAGTTCAGGTGAGCCTCATCACCTGACTGAGGTGCCTTCTGGGAAACTGAGTCAACCAAAAGGAACTACACACAGAGACAGACAGACATGAACAGTGACCTCTAGTGGAGGTTCCTAACAGTTCAGCCATGTTAAGTGTGATTCCAAACCGCAGGGAACAAAAATGTTCAGTTCAAAGGGAACTGCGAACAGTGTAGGGAACGAGTGAACATCAGGTCTTCACTTCACCAGAAAAGGGAATGAAAAATGTCCCATAAGTCATTGCATCTCACTGGAGGGTGTCATGATTCGGGGTTCGAGGCATAAACGCAGAGAATCCAGCTGTTATCGGAAACAATGTTTTATTTAAACACAAAACAGGGAACTTAAACAAACAAATATACTTTAATAATAAAACCAAAACCAAAACCAAAACACGAAGCACACTGAACGGACATAACTCATGGTGAGAATCAACAGATGCAAGACAAGAACTTCAAAGAAACCTAACTATTTATAATGAAACTAATAACCAACTCGGTTCAGGTGAGCGTCCATGGTCACCTGACCGAGTTGCCACATGGGAAATGAAGTTTAAACGAAAGGAACCACAAACAAAAACACACTTTGGCGCCCTCTAGGGGTTATCCCTGACAGAGGGTAAAAAAATGGAGCTCAAAAAATGATTTATATGTTTATTATCATTATTATCAAGAATGACGTCATATTAAAATAACACAACAATTACAATTTTTCATTTAATCATGAAATCCTTGGTATTATATAGGCTAGTAATCTGTAAAAAATAAATACATCTCCGTACATCTTCCATCAATTATTATTATAATTAATCAGTAATTTATATATAATTTATACATGTTTCAATAGTATGTTTTATAATGGTTTTTATTATTTTGTTTTTCTAATTAATATTCAATCTTTAATGTTGTGTGAAATTTCCACAGCAGCAGCGACCTGTATTATGTTACCATGGTAACGCACGGAGGAAGTGACATCAGTGCTGGTGACTCAGAGTGTTCTGAATGCTGGAATTTTATGAGACTAGGAAAGTTCCCTTCACTGACATTCCATGCAAATAGAGCAGGGAGCAGGGAGCACCCGGTGAAGTACACTTCGGAATGGAACGCAGCCCAGGTGTTGTGCATCTCCCTGACTGCCCCTAGGACAGTGTCCTAGGATGTGGTTGGCCAAAGAAAATCTAGAAATCTGCAATGTAGCTGACTGTGGATCTTCACACATACTCTATATAAACAATAATGTTCTTTAACAAACTCTAAGGAGGACACTTGGACAAAAGGCTATTTGTAGAATGTTTGTTTAAAAAAACATTTTGAGATATTTAATTTAATTTGAGATCATTTTATTTTATTATTAAAAAGACATTTTGATGGAAACTGGAAAAGTCTGATCTGGATCACTGTAATTAGACGCTGGTAGTGTGCATGTATTTGTCAGTGTTTAGTATCAGCTGTAAGACAAAGCTCAGGTTACAACAACTGCTTCATCAAACACCAGCACTCATCATTAATAAAGCACTCATTGAGATTCTATTACAATGTCAGTGTGAACAATGAAGTATTTAAATACATAGATTTAGCTGATCTAACGTGAACTATATGTATGAGAATTCCTCCCATAGGATCAGTAATAAAAGCAGCTGTCTTTCAGAAATGGGTAACCTCCAGTCCTGATAGAGAGAGAGAGAGAGAGAGAGAGAGAGAGAGAATTTGAGATCCATATACTATGTGCCACTACTTTTTCTGTCAGCTACACCATTCCCACAATACCCTCCAGACTTTAGACCACCCTAAATAGCAACACAGGGATTGTGAGAGCTCATATAGATTTTCTCGGTAAAAGAGGGCACCAGGGTACAAGGTCTCAGGTGTCAGCACACTTCCTGTTTTTCCATGCCAATGGTTCTCCCTTGGCACACAGTTCAGTGGTAGATCAGTTTACAGTAATCTATAGGTCAGGGTCAGGGGAGCCTACGCTGCCTGGTCCAAGGCTGCAGTGCAGTATGTGTGTGTGGGTGTATGTGTATGAGATAATACTCAAGCATGCTTTTAAAAGCTGTTTACAATGATTCCTTTAGTATCACAGAATCTTAATCGTTGAAACTCTGAAATTGTTGCTAAAGTCCTATGTTGCATTCCAAGTGCTGGAGGGCTAGAGCGCAGAAAAATATTATTTCATTTTTTCTACTTTTAATGGTTAATGTGGCATGGTGGCTTAGTGGATAGCACTGTCACCTTGCACCTCCAAGGTCTGGGTTCGATTTCCACCTCGGGGTCTGTGTGCATGTTCTACCTGTGCTTGGTGGGTTCCCTCTGGGTACTCTGGTTTCCTCCCACAATCTTGAGATATTCAGATTAGGTTAATTGGCATTGTCAAATTGCCCGTAGTGTGTGACTGCGTGAGTGAATGTTGACCGGTGGTCCTACCACAGCGCAATGGGAATAAATGCAACGGTAATCACCACTGGCCTCCACGGTCCTTAGTTGGAGTACATGGGTTCCTAGAATGATGGATGGGAATGGGTCATGGTTAACTGTGAGCATTGCAATGTCATAGCTAACCATTTAACAACATAGAGTTAATGTTTATGTTTTTTTTTTTATCTTTAATTCTGAGAAACTCTCCTTAATACCATTAGTGTCATGTTACTTGGAACTGACTTGCCATTCTCGCAAAGTCAGCTTTATAATGTACAAGCCTGTCTGTACAGTCTCATATATTCAAGTAACTTTTTTTTATGAGCAGTCAGATGTCTTAGACCTCATAATGTGAGGTGCTTACTGGTGACCGATATAATGTCTATGGGACCAAGAACAGTGCTTACAACAAAGTTGTTGCAGTGAGAGGAATTTTTCATTAAAATCTCAGAGTGTAAGCCTTGCACAACATAGTGTTATTTTGCATAGAGATGAATTCTCTGACAGCTGTCCAGTAGCATGTGGTCTTCATAACAGATAATACAATGACGATTCTTGATAAATGGTAAAAGGAAAGTGATGTTATTCTACATATATATCGTCAATCAGTGTCAAACAGGCATGATGAATAAACTAAAACATTCCTTGAGATAATGTCCATTAGCATGTTTCTGATTACATTTCGCCAGGGAAATTAACATATGTGTAGCCGTCCTCTGTACTGTATACTGAATAATTCCAAAATTATACAGAACGTGACAATTATCCTAAAAGAGAAATCAGCTTTAGATGCAACTATTTTAGAGCCTAAGTTGTTTTAACGCAGAAAGAAATCCACCAAAAGGTCTTCATGATTAAGTCGTACCAAACCTTCTAAACGATGAAGAATGCTAAACTCAACAAAGAACTTCCTTGTCTGCCCTTACTGCATGCCCTCAAATCTAGAAGGATTAGATAAGGTTGGTGTCAGTCCTTTGAGTTTGAAGGCCATTGTGTCATGAAGGAATGCACAAAAGGTCATAAAGACAGGAAAGAGGCGAAGACAAACACGGGCGTCTGTGAGCTAGTGATAGGTGTTTGTTTGGGTTCTATCAGAGACACCTGAAAGGGAAAGACACAAAAACAGTTTTAAGTGTATGAGTTTATCTTATTATTTCATTGTTAGTTTATTTTAGACTTCTCAAAGAAAGAATGAGTAAAAATGGCTTCTGTTTTTTTTTTTTTTTATGTTTCTGAAATAAAATATTGCTTTCAAAGCCCAAAATCTAGCATTTTTTTTTTCTTAAAAGCATAATTCTGGCAAGACAGTAGAGGTAGAATTAACATTTGGAAGAGTTTGACAGCAGAATGAGATATCTCTATAATACTGTATATATATTTTTTTGCAGTTTATGACAAATAATATATATAGTTTTAAATGTTTTATTAATGGGTTATGTAAGTGTGAATTTTTTTGTACACTTTTTAACCAACAGTAATTCCACAAAGCATATGCATCTCGTGGCTCTCGTATACAATTCACTTGTTCTGTAATATTATTTCAGAACTATTTATATTATTATTACTATTTATATTATTATGTTCTGTAATATTATTTCCCTGTTTTACCAAAGTACTTACACTACAGTATCCCATACAGCTTTGTTAAGTAAATTACATGATGTTTGAACAACATCCAAATCACATTTTGCAGAATGTATTGTGGACGCTAAGCATCGCATGCCTGTCTCATATTTGGAAATATTTCTTCAATTTCTAGACAAATTTTTGTAAAATATATATATTTTTAATTGCTATTCATTTTAAGAAAGATATGATAAAGTCATTTACCAAAATGTTAACAAAACTCTTGGTTGGATTTTATATTGGAAATGGCATTATTTATTTATTTATTTATTTATTTATTTATTTATCTATCATTGTTGTAGTATTTTCCCGAAACAATAAAGTAAATGATTTTGTAGCAAAATGATCAATTCAGCTCTAACATCCTCTGACTGCTAACTAAGTTAATTCATTAAAACATGTTGAAATGTTGAAATGCATATCAGTTGGCAGAGGTGCATCGTTTAAAACTAACCCTATTCACCTCCAGTAATTTACGTTAAAGAAAAATTGAAAGTCAGGAGAGCATCTACAACACACAAGACACATGCTGGGAGGATGAAGGCAGCGCTAACAAATTCATGACCATTTCTTCTTTAATTTAACACAGACGCACGCACGCACGCACGCACGCACGCACGCACGCACGCACACACACACACACACACACACACACACACACACACACACACACACACACACACACACACACACACACACACACACACACACACAGGTTATTCATTGGACATAATAAACACATCTGTGACTGACTGGAACACCAGGGCTGATTTGCTTTTCTATGTGTGTGTTTTTTTTCTATTCCTGATGGAATGAGATAGTGTGCTCAATTGGAACTAAAACAATCTGCAGCTGTTTGTCTTGTGTCACTGGATTAACACAAGCTCCCAGATGGTGTTCGGTTAGGGTTCATTATAAACCAAAACTCACAACATGCAGTTCAAATCTTACAGTATATGAGTTTTTTAAACATGTTTGGAAAATTCAGTGTTTAAGTATTGAATTTACTTGTATTGTAACCAGAAAGAAGTTACTTAAGTACAGTATATAAAAATTAAGACTTTAATTATTGCTATGCACAATATGACACAAAATGCCTTGTTTTATAGTTATGGATGCAGATTTTTTCACAAGGTCTCCAAGCGGTTAAAGCAATAGTTTAAGATGCATGTCAGCATATATATATATATAAATGAGTGTACTAGAACTAAAACTGCTATTTTAAATATTTTAAAATATTAAACCTTCATTTATACATACTGTACATTTGTTATAAAGTAAATCTGGAAGTAGTGTGGATTATTTTATTACTAAAGCACTCAAATGAGGTGAAAAAATAATATATGACTAAAAGCACACATAGTGATTAATTTCGTGGCAGACAAAAGGACTGACTGAACTTGTTGATGGTAAAATAATAAACCAGCAGAGTAAAATGTCTACCATCCATCCAAAAATGCAATAATTCACATGCATCCCATAATCTTATCAATGAGCCACAAGTGTCATGGAACATCTGCTGCAGTGGTTTAGATGAGTATGAGAGGAAAACCACCAAGCATGGAAAGAACAGGCAAACTCCATAAACACAGAGACGGCAATCGAACCCGGACCCTGTTAGTGCAAGGCGACTGTGCTAACCACCAAGCCACCATAGGTTTATTGCTAATGACCAATATTCATGAGCAGTCTACCTAGTGGAGTGGCAACCCTGAGAAATACTTCTTCAGACCTTTGGATTCATGATCCTCTTAGTTAAGTATGTTGTCTAACATACTCTGCTGTATTTATTTTACTATAACACTATTATTTTATATAACTCTGAGGGGTTTTCAAGTCAAACCGGGACTTGTGATGAAATTTGGGGTGAATAAAGCGGTAAAAGCGATTGACATTTACAGAAGCACAGTAAGGTGCCATTTTAAAGAAGGCTGGACATCTGTCCATGCCGACCAATGTACAATCGCTCAGAGCCCACTGCAGTCTTTCCTGTGAGCATTTATAGTAGATCGCATGGTCCTTGAAAATCAATGGGTAGATTGTCTCCAACTTGTGGAAGAGACACTGTGTTCGTAGGAACTGTACATTCAGCAACACCACTTCATCATTACAGTAACTCGGCTAGGAGTTATTGCCACATCCTCTATGTGGTCCTGACCTCCCTCCAATCCACTTCCACATGCTTGGGACATTAAAGGGGTTCCTGGGGGGTTCAGCATTTCAGATATGAAGCAGGCAATCCAATCATGGCTCCCACGCACTGAGAAAACCTTCTACCTTCATGGTATCCAAGCACTAGTGAAACACTGGGATAAGTGCATTAGTGTAGCAGAGGATTATATAGAGAAATAAAGGGAGTTTTTTACTCTCATAACTGTGGTTTGTTATTCTGCACAATCAAAAGTCCTGGTTTGACTTTAACACCCCTTGTATTGATTGTATTTACTTGAATAACCCTTGCATTAACTAATTTTCAGAGCAGAATGTTTACTACTACTATACCGTAAGGATTTTTATTCTCAGTTAAAAATAAGGAGTGGTTTTGTGTAGCTCCATAACATGCATTCCCAGTTAAGTCCATTTCAGTTCCAAGTTGAACATCTACAAAATGTTCAAGAGAGGGCAAATACTTATAGACGGCACTGTTAAGCTGTAAATTACTACATGACTGGAATGAGTGTCCATACTTTGGTAGTAATAGATCATCACCCAGTGTCTCACTCACTTACTCATCGTCTCTACCTCTTTATCCAGGGGAGAGGATCGCATGGGGCCTGGAGCCTGGAGCCTATCCCGGGAGGCTTGAGGCACGAGGCGGGGTACACCCTGGACAGGGTGCCAATCCATTGCAGAGCACTGGCACACTCACAAAAATTCATTTCATGACTGTGGTGGTTCTTGTACATCGGCATTAATGAAAATATGAGCATGAAATATAAAAATGTCACGAATCAATAACTAGATACAATGCAGTCTAGATGCTATAACTACTGTGTGATAAAGAAAGCTTTTTCATAGAGATCTTGAAAGTGGATTTATGGATGATTCACTTTAACAGCATATTAATTTCATATTGCTCTTGAAAAATCTGTTTTTGTTAATTCTGTAGCTCACACGGTTGCCTCTGTGAATATACCATATTACACTAATATATTTATTAGGATTATTATTTATCTCATCATACATTTGAGCTGCCAGAGTTAAGGGCCTTGCTCAATGGCAACTTTGTGGTGCTGGGTTTTGAACCCACAACCTTCTAATCAGTAGTCCCATATAAATACGTTTTACAAACAAAGCCTCTGGCCACATCCAGCTGTTCTCAAGGGAGACTGAAAAATCTGGTATGGCTTATTTTGCAACATAAAGAAGAAGACTTGTGTTTATGCAGAATAACAGAACACAGCTATGAGAATAAAAACTCTCTTTATTTCTCTATATAATCCGCTGCTACACTAACACACTTATCCCAGTGTTTCACTATGGCTTGGATAAAAACCGCTCAGTACGCCAGAGCCATGATAGGACTGCCTGCTTCATGTCTGACTTGCTGGCCTCCCAGAAACTCTTTTAATAACCCAACCATGTTGAAATGGCTTGGCACGATGTCAGGACTGAATGGAGCGTGTGGCAATAACTTCCTGTAATGAGCCAAGTCCCTGTAATGTGCAAGTGGCACGGTGGACAGTATGACATTGTGCACTGTCTTGCAAAAACAGAATGCCTTTGGAGACATCCAGCCTCCTTTCAAAACGTTTGCACCATTCAGATGTTTTACTGCGGCTAAGAGGCTCACCAATATGAGCTTGAAATCTCATTGAAAGTCTATTCTATAAATGCCAATCAGTTTTTGCTACTTCATTTATGAAAAAAATGTTATCACAAGTCCCAGTTTGAATTGAATGCCCTTCAATTTCCACCTGAATGGCGATAAAAAATTTTTTTTAAAAAACCAATCATCCTTTATGACAAATTTTATCAATACAATAACAAAAATGAGAAAAAAAATACTGCCTGGCACAGTAAAAAGATTGAATTCGTTCTCACTGTATTTTTGTAAAGAGACCAAAAGGAAATGATGAATGTAATAACTATAACACACAAGAATTTGACCTTAAATGCTTCTTTAGAACTAAGTTTATGAGAGGAGCCTACCTAAATAAGACAATGGTTTATTTAAAATCCACACAAGGCATTGGCGAAGTCAGAGGGAAACACGACACGCCCTAAAAAAAGAATAAAAGGGAATTGGTTAAAGTAGTTAAGGCTCCACTGGGTCCATGCTGAGATCATAACACTGCTTACCCCTTTGATGCAATGGCTGGATGGAGTATTAATGTTGCAGCCAAATGTTATTGTTCTCTGGTTTTTTGGCACTTTTCTTGAGTAACTCATTCCAAACACCATTTGACTTGAACATTTTTAAGGGATTGGAACAGGATGTGCTGTTATACTTAATGTCAATTTCTAATTAGTGCCCAAGCACTATGACATCACCATGACAACATGGCTATTATGTCATTGTCATCACTGTGGTAATGCTGATGTCTGAAAGAGCTGATTTCACAGTGAGTGAAGGGCCCGCTTGTGACACCGTATGAGGTGTGTGATGCTTTTTTTCCAGCATCTGGCGCTTTTCGGGGGTTTTAACATAAAAATCCCACAACAATTAGGTCATAATGATACAGCATTGGTATGCTCACTATGGTTTGCACATTCCTGTTAAATGTGGATCGGGTGAAACTGGCTTTCATTTTTCCTTTTCAGTCTGCAAAATTTATATAAAAAGTAAAAAAAAAAAAAAAACGGACATAATCAAAAATGTAGATATCACTAACTCTACTATAGTGATGTTTTTGTGCTTGTGTAATCAAATGATTAGACAGGAGATGTGTGTTTTATATACATACTGTATGAAACATGTAAAATGGCACAAAGAAACTTTAGACTGTTGTGAAAAACCATGATTTAAACATGCTCGCACATTCAAGGCAGAGTAAGGTCAAAGTGTCTTTTGGCTGATGATTCAATAATGTTTCATATTTAATTAAATATTTTAATTCTTAAATTCTTCTTCAGACGCCAAAACAGATTTGCAGTTCCCATGGCAACTGCATGTTATCTTGCTAATCTTTAGTATGGACTTTACCTTGGTCATGGTCATAAGAGGACCTAAAGCCTACCCCTGCAGCTCTGGGAGTGAGCCAAACATCCTCTCATAGATGCAAAGTCAGTTTATAGAAAACTGGAGAACCTGGTTGAAACCCACATGAACACAGGGAGAATACAAGGTCAGACCCAAAACATTATATATCCAAATGGAAGTATTAGATGGAAGTACAATGGAAGTACATTTCTGTGACTGCTGGTTAATGACGTCCCGTGTGTCTTTTCTGCATGAAGTCCATTACACCAGCAAAGCTTTAATACTGTATGATAATCTTAATATTTTGATAGGGACAATGTAAGGGCATTACTAAAATACAACCCGGTGTGTGTCCATTATCTTTTTGATCTTTGCAGGGCTATTGATCTTTCCAGGAGCCATAGAACAGCTTGACAATTCCAGAAGATTCTTTCCTTGTTCCAATTGTATATCTTGCAGAAGGACTAACATGAAAAGACATTTGTTCACTAACGAAAAGACAAAGTCCAGTGAAATGTGATCTATTTCTAGACTTGACCATATTGATTATAACATGTAAGACTAACAGACATATACTGTATGCATACACCAAAATAATGAAACATAGCATTTCTCCAATGTATAATAAACAATTGGAAAACTAACTGATGTACAGTAGTTTACTAGATTATTTACATATACATGTTGAGCTAAGATGGACTTTAAAAGTTTTGTTATTTGCTGTCAAAAAAAAAATTTTTTGTTAGAGTGGATGATTACAAATTAAGAAATAAATTAATTTATTCATCTTCTATACAACTTTAAAAATGTAAATTTTCTTTCATTTTACTTTTCAGATTTGCTGTCCCATGCAAGAGGCCAATCATTGGATATTTTTTTTTGTTTGCATATTTTTATCCATCAGAATTTGATGCCATTGTATTTTTATACAATGGCATCAAATTCTGTCATCAAAAGATAAACAGACAACTGATTAATACAGCAAAATAATTCAAATCCCACCACTATTAAGTGTAACAACCTGAAAATGAAATGGACTACATTAGTATTTTTTTTTTTATTATGACAAATTAAAATGTATGAAAATGGACATTTGTTGGTTGCATAACTTTTTTATGACTTTGATGCATTGAATTGCATTTATAAAACACCTGCTTCTTTTATCGACCAATTCATTAATATAACAAACTGATATTATGTCCAAATTATATAAATTACATAATTTACAATTTAAATTTAAACTATGTTATGTTGAAACTGAAATAATTTTTTTCATTAAATTTCTAGGGGGTTGTGATTGATCACAAGCTAACATGGAAACAATATATTGAATATATAAAATGAGAAGGTGTTGGCAATGTTGTACAAATCCAGGGATGTAAATTAGTTAATTAGTCCTTGTGTTTACTGTAATGTACTGTACATTTATACGTTCCTTCCGTATCTCATTGTGTTGAATTGGATGCGTCGTCCTTAAAAACTACAATAAATTCAATAGTTGCATTACAAAAATGAGCAATATGTGTCCCAGATAGGACTGGTTACTATGACCATACTGATATACGGTTTCATACAGTAAGTCACACATTATGAAGTTTAATGGTTTGTTATACTGTATATAAGCAATATCACACGAGCGGGAATCCTGTACTGCTGGATATAGCATAGCTGTGATGTGGTCGAAGGCATCGCACCAGCGCTACAGTATATCCAGAAATACAGCACGACCTTGAGTGTGATATTGCTTTTTATACAACAAACACCTTACAGATTATTACAGAATATTACAGAATACAACCGATTATGATGTGTTTTTTTTTTTTTTTTTAAATGGTCTGCTTTTTCAACACATACAATTTCTACTGTTAGTGTAATTGACATGGGTGAAAGTAGTTCTAATTTCTTACTTGTACTACAGTATATAGCCAAAAGCTGAAGAGAATAAACCCTGAAGCTGGTGGACAGTCCTGTAAATCTCTTATTCATCTCTTATCTCTTATATTAAAGATTCTCTTTATATCTCCACTTATTCCAGCTGTGTTAACTTTTCGGGTTACAGAGTTGAATCCCAAACAGTGTTAAATGGAAAGCTACTATCCCATGTAGGGTGTTAAATCACTTGTGACACACCATCAAGTAGTGCCCTTAATCAAGGGTTGGCGAGGGATTTGGCATTCAGCCTTGCGTTAGGAGCTTGTTAGTGAACACAGACAGTAAGCATTGCTTACCGGTGCCTGTTCAGTCACTACTTAATACATTGGCTATTGACTGATGAGTTTATAATGTGTGACTTGTTGAAATTGTTTAAATTGTATGATGTATGATGACTAAATAAGTAAATTAAAAAAATAATTAAAAAAAACATTAAGCCTCAACCAGTTCAGGAGGAGATATCCCTGGACTTTCAATATGGAAGGAAGCAGAATGGAAAATTACTTACGTAATTGCGGTTATATAATTCCTAATAATAATAATAATAATAATAATAATAATAATAATAATAATAATAATCAAAACAAATAATGTATTGCATTGACTGACCCACAGTAAACAATGTTATATTAGGTATTATGTTGTTTGAAATGAAATGAAATCAAAAGTTGTTTTCTACATGAAAGTTGATATTTTAATCACAAGTGCCCTTGTATCTCCCAAGAGCAGCACTTTCCATGGGCATGTTATGCCTTTTGGAGAAGCCCAAATGAGATTTACTCATCTACATCAAGCAGAGGCAGAGCTCAGAGTGTCAATTAATATGGTGCAATGACATCAGTTCTCTCATCAAGGACAACGCTCTGTCTGGGTTTTGCATGAGCTGGCCATGTGGAGAGGTTTTTGTCCTTCAAAAAAAAAAAACTTTTTTAATGTAACAAAACAATGACGTTACTGAAGCAAATGGCATGCGGTAGCACCTGGGGCAATTGTAATAAACCCAAGTCAGCCTGTTAAGGGTAAATGAAGTGCATGAATAAGGGTTAAATGGAAGAGCAACCACTACACTTATGAAAGTTGTAATGGTTTTATTGAAAGGAGATCCATCATGCTACAGTATAATTCTTAGATATTTAGATTTAGCTTTAGATTCTCCATAGGTTATGTATTAAAAGAAGCATGAGTAGAGCATGAGTAATACACAGCAAAAAAGCATGAGTAATATACATTCCCTACTTTTTCCTTTAAAAGAAAAAAGCTTAAACAAGCCAATTACTTTCCCCCTTATGCGATCTCATATAAGAAGATCTTGTTGCTCAGCTCTTGGTGTGTTGGGGCGCTGCTCAGCAGTAGCTCAAATGAGGAGTGAAAAAGGGGTAATCTGAGGTATATAAAGAGAATTTGAGCATTCGGAGCATTAACAGCCACACTTTGACAGATCTCTGAGATTTGTGCTAACTTGTTAAAGAAATATAAAACCATTGGACCTTTAAGCCTGACTTTTAGGATGGTAGGACAAGCCGAGCAGTGCTAGAGAATCGGATGGAACGTGGTGCGGTGTGGGGTGTGATTTAGTGCTAAAAGGTAAGTGGGTGCTGGGCTGTTTTTAGCTTTGTAGGCGAGCATTAGTGTTTTGAATATGATGAGGGCAGCTACAGGAAGCCAGTGCAGGAAGTGGAGATCTGGAGTGTCTAGTCTAGTCTTGAAAGAACAAGTTACTGAACAAGAACCAGAGTAGCCTGTGTAGACAAATTCTTCTGAAGTTGTAAAGGAGAAATCGACAAGCGAGTAAGGTTTGCAATGTGTCGGAAATGACGGTAGATTGGAGATAGAGGTAGAGTTGGTGGTAGAGTTGGGCCAATTCTTGTTGCTTGTTCTCGAATAGAAAACAGTGCAAACAATAAAATGTACACGGTTGGGAATTTCTTGTTCTAGTAAAAAACTATGTGAAATTTTCACTCATCTATGTTGATAAGATCTTTCGTATTGGCTCTGGCTAGACTCCCCTGTTGTGTCAAAGAGATTTACATCATTTAGTATGCAGTTTGGCGCTGAGATAATTATGTAGTCTGTTTTCTGGCTTTGTCGAAGTAGAGTGCAAAAGAATGCTCAATTTGCATTTGACATTGCTTTGCACTCAACTGTTACTGTATTCTAGCCTTTAGGTGTTTTTTTTTTTTTTTGTTTTTTTTCATATGCTGAACACTACGAGTTCACTCTGTGCCTCAGGCTACCATAAAGCCGAGTATTTTCTTTAGTTTACATGCTTGAAAGTGAACTGCCTGGTCACAAAGATCACTTGCCCAGACAAATCGCTCTACCACTGAGCAGCCGTGTGCCTTCTGGGAATGAAACATGGCTCATATCGGAAACTGATAAATATATGCTGGAGAAAATGCAAGGACCATGTAAAAAAAAATCACTGTCACTTCCAATATAACTGTATGAGTGCGATGAATTCCACTTAATTTTAAAATGACAGAAAAACTGCATGTTCTAATGCCAGAACATTATTTCATTCACACAACTCACTTCGTGTGCTCGTTCATGTAGAAATCAGAACACGCTGTCCTCTGCAATGTGGCACTTCTCTATACTGTACATGAAGGAGTTCGGCTATGAACCCAGATCTATTTGTGAAATCAATTAAAAAAACAATCAATTTGCATTTCCATCGTGATGAATGAGGTCGTACATAAAGAGCTGCCACACCATTACAGGCTCCTTGCTTGCAGACGTTTTGTTGATTTTTAAATCACAGTACTATTGGCACCGAGGTACGATACGGTAAGTCTCTGAAAGTACAAACAGTTCTAAACCATTTACTCATTTGTTATTCATGCTTCCTCTCCCTAACCTAAATCCTCTCAGATTTATCATCATATCCAAACACATACTATATTATACTCATGTATAAAGACAGGTTAAGAAGGACAGTTCATTTTCAAATTCAACATTACATCTTTACACAGCAGTTTCGAGAGATGGTGCAAAAAAAAAAAAAAACAGCAAAACTATAAAAAAAAAAAAAAATAAGTCCAGTATGTGGCACTTTTCTGGCAGAATGCATTTTAGATGAGAGAAGTTGGAGTTGAGTGGTATGTCAATGTTCTAAATTAGCTTGTCTGCAACTTTCGTCCTCCTGGCATGTCTTCCTCTGTCCATCATTCGTCGTCCTCTGCAGCTGATCCAGAACGCAGCTGCATGTCTCATTTTCACCACGCCGCTTCTCTGCTCCCTGCACTGCTTTCCTGTAGCTGCCCGCATCAAATTCAAAACACTGATGCTCGCCTGCAAGGCTAAAAACGGACCAGGAACCACTTACCTCTCAGCTCTTATCACATCTCGCACCGATCATACAGCACTGCTAGGCTGGTCCCACCATCTCTTAGAGATCGAGGAAGACATGCACCTAGACTATTTTCTGTTCGGGCAACTACTGTAGGTGGTGGAATGAACGTTCTCTAGATATCTGTACAGCTAACTCTCTCCCACTACAAAAAAAAACCTTTAAAAAAAGTGTTTGACTGCTGGTACTTAGTTAGTAACCTAGTAACCCTGTGTAAGGACGTATCCAATGATGGAAACTTTAAAGAATTTTTGTAAGTCGCTCTGGATAAGAGAGTTTGTCAAATGCCTAAATGTACAGTAAATGTCATCATAATGCTATCAATGTTATTTTTCAACAGGTGAGGAACGTAAATCTCTGTTTAATCCTAGACTTTTAAGCAGACTTCTTATGCATTGGTGCAAAATCATTTTATTACATGTATCATTTTTAAATTTTTTAAAATTATTTTTGTATAATTTAGTCGTATCCAATTCCTCCCCATCACTAGGAGGCTCCCACATTAAGGCTACTACTACCACTCAGTCAGGAGGGCCGAAAACATGATCAAGTGTTTCCTCTGAACCAACCAAAAAGTAGAGTCGTAATTAATGTGAGCGCACTGAGTACCTCTCATCCCTCCCCTCTGAGAGAGCTCGGCCAATCAGCCTCCAGCTGAAATAGGTTAGAGCATCACCCTGAAATCGAACCCGCGATCTCTGGATTATAAGGTGCGCACGTATAACACCACTGCGCCACTCTGAGGCCTATTACATGCATCATTCTATTATTAAAAGAAATTATAATAAAAAGATTCTGCTGTGCCAGAATTTTACATCCTGTTTTAGCATTAGCATGGTGGTTACATTATTGCCTATTAATACCATCAGTACTTCAACTCCTTGGAGAAGATTGGATCTTGTAGGCCCAAATGAAAAAGCTGACAGTGTGTTTCATGGCAGCAATGAAGAGATAGGACAGATAGGATCACTGTAATTTGGACTTTCATTCCCCAGTAATGAGAGAAAATCCACAATCTGTTAAAGAGATTGTATTCCCTGGATTCCTCTTAAAAATGTAACTGGTAATGGTACTTTCTATTCATATGAAGAATGATCAAGTCAACCTGGGAAATCTCTTGTAAATGAAGGCATGAAACTGATTTACAACATTTACAGAAGCCTTCAAGCACAGGACGGTGTTGAGACTCTGAGTAAAATATTTGAATGGGGCAAACGTTTTAAGGAAGGTCTTAAGGAATGTCTGTGAATGGAAATGACGGCTGAGGTGGCTCTGAGCCCACTGCATTCATTCCAGTCAACATCCAGCAAGTGGAACACCTGATCCTTTGAAAATTGATGGATAACGTGTCACCGATTTGAAGAAGAGACACATTTGACTGCGCACACAGTCAGCAAAAGTCGTAGTTTGAACTTGAATGCCGACCTGAAGCTACGGAGTGATTTTCAATTAACCTTATTAAACTGAGCATAAAGTACAGATAAAAGGCACATGACTCATGACTCCTCTAAAGTCAAACGCCAGCCATTAATCAGATCTGTAAGAGAAGTTATAAATAATTTCCATAATATATTGTCCCTTTTAATCTGATAAGTACACGTCATACTAATAAATTTCTGGAGGAGGACATCAGGAACAAAGAATATATTGCTGCTTGGTTGCAGTCATATGATACACATATTTCATTTTTGATATCCTTTGGCAGCTGTTGTTCTGGCTTGCTGAATAGAGTCAGCCTTAGATTCCAGATGCAAATACGAGATATGTCAGGTATACAGAGTATAAAGATGTGGCTTTGCTATGGATTCTGGTACAAAATGCAATAATTTGTCCATGTTGATCTGCGTTATATGCTATTCAATAAAATTCTAGTTCTGCTGTTTGCCATTGTGTGTTCATGTTTAATATTTGCATGTCCATAATTTGTAGTAAATCAACATTTCATGTTAAAAAAATATCGCCCTCTAGTGTCTTGGTGTGTCTCTTTTATTATTATTATTATTTTTATTTTTTTATGTACCAGCGTACCAAATTACAGACTTCAACCAATCACTGACAACCTTTTTTGAAAACCCAACAGTGGACTGAACATTGTCTGCAGTTACCAGTTATTGATCAGCTTTCTTTAATTATTATTGTTTTTAATCATCATTGACCAATTACCAATTACCTATCATCAATGACCAAGCTCTGATCATTGTTGCTCCATTCACTGGTCACTCTTTTTCCCATCCATGTAACCCTGATTGTCATCGTCCCCAATGACCAATCACTGTGCCTCATTGTACGCAAAGACCCAAAATCCTGGCTTATATTAGTTCCACTAGATTAGTTTTGTAATTAATAATTTAATAAGCAAACAGTTTTCTTCTTTGGTGCCATGACCAAAGGCATTTTTTTTAAAGAAATATGTTATAATCTATTACTTGCTATTTTGATAAACCTCCTTTCTTTTGAATTTTATTTGATCTTCACAAGTAATCTTCCTGCTTTCGATATGTAATTCATCATAAATAAATGATCCTGGTAGAATCTGGAGACTCATAGAGACCTTTTAGCATACGTCAGCTACTTTCACAAGAAAAGAGTTGTCAACGTGGTTGGTGTGCAGTATGATGTTTTATAGCAACTTGATGGATCGCATGCCAGGCTTTTGTAGATGCCGGTTAAACAAACATGCCCTCAATTTTAGTGATGGTGACATAAGCAAACACAACCTTTATTTCCTGAACTTGATAGCATAGCCTGGATCTGCTGCACCACTAAAACGATCCAACGATCCAACTGTCTGATCTGGAAAAAGGTCATACGTGAAGGCAAATTATTTAGCAGAAATCTAAACCATTTAGGCATTTGGCAGAAGCTCTTATCCGGAGTGACTTACAAAAAGTGCTTTGAAGTTTCTAGGATTCTAAGATGTTCAATGTGGACAAGAGGTTGACATTACTAACATACAGTAATTTGTAATTAGCTTGCTAACTATTTAACAGAATGAAGTAATGACGTCCGGGTTCGATCCCTGGGCAGGTTCGCATGGAGTTTGCATGTTCTCCCCGTGCTTGGTGGGTTTCCTCCTGGAACTCCGGTTTCCTCCCACAGTCCAAAGACATGTAGGTTAGATTTCCAAATTGCCCGTAGTGTGTGAATGAGTGAGTGTACGTGTTTGTGTTTGTGTCTGTGCCCTGCGATGGATTGGCACCCTGTCCAGGGTGTACCCTGCCATGTGCCCTAAGTCTCCTGGGATAGGCTCCAGGTCCCCCGTGACCCTGAATACAGGATAAAGCGGTATAGAAGATGAGTGAGTAATGACTTTATAGCAGGATTGGTACTGTATGGAAATTGAGTTCATGACTAAGGAGAAGCTAATATAGCTAATGTAGCAAACCATAAACGAAACACATTTGCAATGTACTATTTAAAATCTAGCAGCTTGCAGTTATTTATGCTTTTTTTTTTTTTTTTTGGACCCGGTAGTAGATTAATTCTAATAAACTTATATATTTATTATGTAGGTATCTGATTGTTGGTTAAATGTTACTTAATGTAACATATGATTATAACCTATAACTAACATATACATGTAAGTAGATTTTAATGTGGATGGATGATGACTGAGGAAGTTTATTCTACTCTAAAAGCTGTTTTTTTTTTCTTTTCTTTTCCTCCTCTTTGTCTCAGGTTAATCCTGGCATTTTTTAGCTGGAGCATTTATTCAGATTCCACTGTGAGGTATCAGTGGGTGGTCATGAGAGAGCACTCAGTCTAAGCATACGAGTCTCGAACCTCCCCATGAGCCACTGATTCATTAGTATGAATCATCCTGCAGTGTATGAGATTAAAATAAAGACCCTTGGTGAACCGAAGTTCAGAAAATCGGCGAAAGTATTTATACAGGGTGTGCAGTATTTATACTGGCCTCATTAAAAAACGGAACATGAATTCTGCTTGCGAAAGAAAATATGCTATATTTAGTAAAGTGGAAAAAAGAAGTTGAAGATGGATGACCTTTGCAATAGGAAGGTACTGTGAAGTCTGCTGATTCGTTGCTGGCATTTCCTCCGGAGAATGGGTGAGACGTGTGGTGTGCAAAACTCTCTCATAAACCACCATTGTTTGTTTGTCCCCTCCATGGTAGTGTTTCCATCCTACAGGAAAAAGCAGGTTCACTGAGTAAAAAAAAGAGAGATAACAGCCTGTTAACCCTCTGCACTTATTTATATTTTCATTCATTCATATTTGTTTCATTGGCATGTCATTTCATATAAGAGTCCAGTTACAAATCCACTAAAAAAATGTAAAAAAAAAAAAAACCCAATTACATTTTAAAGGAAGAAGATCCCCCTCCCCAGCTTGTTGCTCTGCTCTGCTGTTCTTTGGCAAGCTGTGGTTCTGCAGCACGTAGCTCATTTACAAAGACAATGAGATGGCACATTCAGAGGTATTTTAGCTAGAGCATTAACAGAAATACTTTGGGAGACGACTGAGGCCTGGTGTAACATGTTAAATATATTGTAAAATATGTCTATTTAAATAGGAGTGCTGACCAAAACTAAAGCAAAGAGCACATTATATGAGTGGTTAGATTTTTGTAAGTGGTGCGTAATGGTGCCATTCCTCAAAGCTATGCAACTATTCACTTAGGTACAATTTAAATTCAGAAGGAAACGATTTTAATGATTAATGATGCCACTGATTCTGCTATGATATCGTTCAATTGCAATTCATTAGGTAATGTTTTAACATTTAAGTTAAGCCTTAACTATAACAGTGGTGTCATTGAATGTTAAAAGTGAATTAGCTACTGTATGCTACGATAGGATACGATTTAAAAGGCAAAGATTTAATAATTGACTACAGCAGAGAATCTGCTTCTCAACTATTTTACTTCATAAAAAATGCAATAATTGATGATACTAAAACAGTTTCGCATTTTAGAGCATAACACAAGGTTCTCAGTTCGGGCATTTTACATGTCCTCACCTCTTCCGAAGACTGCTGCAGATATATTTCCTCTAACGACCTGCGATTTAGCTCATAGTGGCGCTTCACATTACTTGCTTGTTACTAATTACATGGTCTCAGAATATATAAGACCAACTTGTTCCCGCAGGAAGAATGGACGTACATTGATCTGTTCATTCATCTTTCAAAGTTCAGTTTTCATACACTCTAAAAAATGCTGGGTTGTTTTTACTATTTACAGGGAGTTGGGTACTTGTTTAACCCAGTTAGGAGTTGGGTTAGCTAGTGACAGCTAACATCACAGACAAGACTGCCCCTCCGCCGAAGTTCGCCGGTGTATTCAGAGGCTGTGTCAGCTCCGTGTCTTTTTTTTTTTGGTCTTCCTCCTCACGCATTTAAGAGGAAATGTAAACGTTAAATATAAGGTATGTATACACACTTTCACTCACCTATGACTGAATTTGTTCACTGTATGTAACATTTATTACTGTTACCGTGTTAACGTTACACTCAAACTCTTTAGTAATTGTTGTAATTTAAAAGCATTTGTGTGCAAAAAAAAAACTCAATACGTTTAGTTTTTTATATAATTGGCTGCCACTACCTTTTGATTTACTCACTACAAAATCATAATCAAAGCATGAACTTGCTATATGTTTAGTAAAACCCAACCAACATATTATTGATACTAAATTGCACACTCTGTTGCTCTTGTTTGCACATTTGCACGTGCATTTTATATTGTCTTTTTGTTGTCTTTTTCCTGTCTTTTTTGTCTTTTGTATGGTTCCTAGCTAGTTTTGGTTAATTCATGGTGTTAATTTGTAGTTTTAGATAGTAAAGCTAATTACATTAGATGTATTAGCTAGTTAGCTTAGTTTAGCTTAGTTATAACATTTGTTTAACATTTGTGCATTTTAACCCTCTTGTGCTTCAAAGAAAAGTTTACAATACTTCAGTTGGGAGTTAGATCTTACATACTGAGCATTTTTCTGCTTTTCTGTAGGTGTACGCCATACCATCACTCTTACAAGGAGATTTAGTGAAGGACCAGGTGCAAGGCTGAATGTTGATAATGGAAATAACGATTAGTCTCATAAAAGGTTTTGTTACTACTTAAATGTCAATAATGTCTTAAATACATTCAAGGATCAACCTTAATAAACACTGAACTTTTAGAACCTTCGCTGATTAATTAACTGGCATGAGAAACACAAAAGAGGGTTTTTGGAACCTCCTTCAGTTGCTAAGCACAGCTCCACATGAGATTATCATCAGTGGTACCACACAGACACCCTAAAGTTGGATGTGGTCTTGTTCCTTAGACAGCTGCTATTATAATAACAATTGCTAATAACAGTTATCACAGTTTATACAGGTCTCTATCACTGAACTGCTAAAAACCTTTGACACAAGAAATTTGGAAACTGATTCTTAAAACCTAGCACTGATTAAATGGAGAGAATTCAAAGTTGTAGAAGATAAATGATTTATTTTAGTACTATGCAGTATTACCCAGATGAGGACGGGTTATTTTTTGAGTAGAGGTTTCTTCCTCATGTCTCCTAAGGGAACACAATTCTTTTTTTTATATTAATTGGAACTTTTTTTTGGGGGGGGGGGGGGGGGGAGTCAGTCAGTTAAGGGTCACTCTTCTACTCAAGCCTTCTCTCTACTCTTTATCCTGTTGAGGGTCACAGGAGGCGTGGAGCCTATCATGGGTTACTTGGGGCACTAGGCTGGGTACATTTTGGGCACAGAAGCACAAACCCTTATCCTGGAGATGCAAGGCCACAGTAACAATTTCAGCCACAAGACCAATCGAAATATTTTGAGTAATTTGGAATCCAGAATATGTCTACTCTCATTTGTAAGCTGGGTCAGTTGAGTCACAATTCCCATTAGTAATATGTTATTTGTCTTGTCCGGACACCTGTAGCTTGTTTTCCTGTCGTACTGTCTTTATATTGCATCAGAGCGCTTGTGTGCTGTCATTCAAGCCTAGATTTCCTGTGTTGGTAATCTTTTTAAACTATGTTTATGCCTTCTTGTAAATTCCTTGTGCAAATCAATCAGACTTATCACATTAGCCAGTTAATTCATTATCTTCCTATAGTACTTGTTTAGGTTAAACTTGGGCCATTCTGGGATTCGAGATTAAAGTGCATCTAGTACATAATATCAATTGCGTTAAGAGATTTAGTTTTCTCTTTTTTCATACTATGTCTTTTGCTGTTCATCGGGTTGTCTTTTATTAAAAATGGTCAGCGTGTCTATGTTCTATCATAGGCTCTTGTTATATTATTATATTGTGTTATTGTTGTACTGTAGTGACCTATTTGTGATGTAATTACTGGGTCTAATGTTGATTATAATTATATCTAGAACATTTGAATGATTAATATTGTTTACTGGTTAGAACTAAGGAACCTTTGTCTTAAATGTTGCAATTTTCTTGACTATGTAAGTGAACAGCAATGATATTTATTTGTTTGCTTGTCTAGGAACCCAGGGACAGGGCAAATAATGACCTCACGTTAGACATAAGGAAAACATTTTTCATATTTACTTGGACATCTCTGCTCATGAGCAGTTGATATTGGATACTGGGAGCTAATATCAATTTCATCCATTTTAATTTAAAATTAATTACTAACACCAAGTGGTTAATTGCTTAATTAACAAATAACACTGTGCTTGCCCCAGAATTCAATGACTTCCTTGAATTGTGTGAAGTCAATGTAAGTGTATGTGGAAAGGATTTAGAAATGTTTTGGGGTCTTTCATAAATGATTCCTGGAAACATTTAGAACACATACAAACATTTATGATTACTATTCTACAAACATTGGCTCAACAAAAGATTTAATTTAAGTATAATTTGGATCTGGATAATTTGTCTCCCAATTTAAAGCAGAGAGCCTAAATGAAGATTCAATAAGGTCTGAGTCTGTACATGAACAGTTGTACCAAAGTATGTGCCTTGGTAGGACCATGTACCAAAGTGTTGTGCATGTACTACAGTATGTCTGCAAATAAGTTCCATGGTACTTTCAAAAATACTATGGTATTATCCAGCCTGGTACAGGTACACAACTGATGTTGCACCAAAGTATGTACCACTCACTCACTCGCTTTATCCTGTACTCAGGGTCGCGGGGGGCCTGGAGCCTATCCCAGGAGACTTAGGGCACGAGGCGGGGTACACCCTGGACAGGGTGCCAATCCATCACAAAGTGCACACATGCACAACAATACTTGAGATTTTAAAAATATGAAATAGCACATATGGCATTAAGTAACAACAACAGCAAAAACAGTCAGTTGTTATTTTATGACATGAAGGTCATCTGTTCTGGAATAGTTCTTCCAAGAGCAGTATTGTGTCGAGTGCATTTGCAAAACCCATCAAGCACCACGATGAAATTGTCTCTCATGAAGACCTTCCCAGGAAAAGCAAGACCAAAACTTACCCCTGATGCAGAGGAGAAGTTCATTTAGAGTTACCAGCCTCAGAAATCACTGATTAGCAAACAGCACCTCAGATTAGAGCCGTTGTGAAGCTTTACAAAGCATAAGATGCAGACGCATATGCATCTCTGTTCAAATATGCATTTTTTTTGGACGACATCAGCATCATTTTACATTGTAGAAAGGATATCAGGATTGACCATTGAATTAGGTGTGTCCAAACCTTTGACTGGTACTACAGTACATGCACCACACTGAAGTGCATGCTTCTACCATGCTACATACTAGGATACAACAGAACATGTACTATAGTTCTACCATGTACAGTAGTATGATTTTATGCGGCACGGTCAAAAATATCTTATGCATGTTATGGAATACGAAAGTAGGATGGTGTGTGTGTGTGTGTGTGTGTGTGAATTCTCCAGAATATTCTATGTTCCTATGTAAATGAGCTCCTCCTGAGCCACGCCCCACCAGACAGTAACAGAACTGAAAAACATGCCAGGGGGGAGGGGCTTTTCTATATGAGGTCACAAAAGAAAAATCTACATTTTTTTGTTCTTTTTTTTTGTTCAGTTCTAGCTGCTTGTGTTGTTGACTAAAAGTGATGAAAGAGCTGGTGAGGGGAAAACTGCTGTATCATAAGTGAACTGAGGTATTGTAAGTGAAAGCAGGAAGAACTATGGTTTCAGACATATTTTACAATATTAAATGTAACGAGAAATAATTACAAAGGTTCTTTAATAAATCATACTTGCTGTGGTACAAGGACTTAAACACTTACGTTAACGCTTAAGTGTTTGTTATTGGAAATTCCCTTCTTTAAATACCTTTAATCATAACCTTTTTACAACTTGTCTTAAAGGAAAAATTTACATCTTGTGGAATATACTATGGATATTCCTTGTATGTATTCTTTGTTTTTTAAGATGTAAAAATTTGTTTATTTATTAAAAAGAAAAACCTGCATGTGGCGTCTTGACCAGGACTCCCTGGACGAAGAGATTGTGTATCTTCTTCTGCCTTTTCTGGCTTATAGGATATAAAAGTCACATTATTGTATTCTTAATATTGTATTGTTGAACAAAACACATCTCTATTTCTTTTCTCAACAACTTGAGCCTACACATTTTCATGAGTGTCTGGTCTGAAAATAGAAATAAGCTAGGCATGAATTTACATAAAGTCAGGAACCATAATGCGGTAATGCTAATATTATTCATATTACATAATAATATAAACCTCAGCTAAATGTGTGGTTTATTTCTTGGATTGATTTGCCATTTCTTCACATTACCATTGAATAGATCTATCATTTAATGATTGATGTTTGTCAGAAGAACCTAAAATATAAAGAAAAAAAAAACAGTTGTAACAAAATAATTAATTTAAAATACATATAATGTATATATAAATGAGATCATTTTAATGTGTGTGCCATGGATTATGCCCACAACTCCATAACTGCAGCTTGTTTTTTGGTGATTTCGCGCTGGGTGGTGGGGAAATGTACTGTATGAATCTGCATGTGATCTGTGGTGCTGTAAGAGCAAGGCTTGATTTATTATTTCTGACCTAGATCATCACTGTTGTAAAGCTTTATCTTCACTGTTACAAAAAAACAAAAAAAAAAACATGCAGTATCAGCCATTTGTGGAGAGAGAATCTGAAATGGAGTGATTTCCTGTTTAAAGAATGCTGATTTATTCCTCTACTCCTAAACGTAGGACCAAAATTGAGTCAATCTGAGAATTTTTTGGCCACTTAGGAGTGATTTCCTACAGTACTCTGAGACGCTTAAATATGGGCTCTGATGCTTTTTCCCCCAAGACAGATGATGTGACTAACCCTGATTAGTCTGCCATTTTTAACGACCATGGCACAATGTTGACGTTTTTCAAATTTAGCATTAGCTAGTATAAGCAGAAAGTGTATTTTTGTAAATATAAGCTCACTTTTTTAATAGAAGATAAAACTAATTCAAGTTAAGTTGTAAAGAAGTTGTAAGTTGTATTTTGAAATTAAATATAAAAGTAAAATGTACTATGTAGAACCTTTATTTCCTTAGGGCGTGATATAATTTTGTGGTAAATATTTCTGTATTTTGTCTGATATGATCGCATCATAGCAACTCCATGTTCCAGTATGTTGGTTCCAATTCCAGCAAACATTTTTAAGGGCTATCCAATATGAATGTGCTAAAAATAAAAACATCTTGAAGATGAATTTCTGATGCAAGAAAAAGGAAAAATGTCTCTCTCGCGCACATGCACACAAATAATAATTAACACACCTACAAAAAATAGTAAGAATAAAAATAATATGTGATATAAGTAAATTCAATATAATATAAATTCCATTTAGTGTTGTTGCACAAAAGGGTAACTCTGAAGAGAAAGAATGAAATAAATTGGAGCAAATTTACAAACAGTTTATTAAGGAACATCCAGAGTAAAAACAATCTTATTTCTATCCTGTCTAAATGTGCAGTAATAAACTATTATATGTCAAACATTGTCAGTAAAATGGTCTGGGAGATTGTACATGTCTTGGATTTACAGCTGAACTTTCACAACAATGAGCTAAGTTTTGCTATCAGTGTTTGTGCCAAAGTATGTGCACCTGTACCCAATCCATCAGCCAGGAGGAAGTGTGGTTATAAACGAGTCAGGGACCGGGTCAGCTAAGAAATGCACTGACAAGCTATGCGTATTCTTTATACCAGGGCTTGTTAGGCCTATTTAATTTTTTTGTGTAATAATAAATTGTGACTATGAATAGTAAGCTAATTGCACGTTGAAGCTTGTACAGTTGCAAGGACTAACCTATATATGCGGTTACAAGGGTTATTTTGACAAACCTTACATATTTTAGCTAGTTAGCCAATAGCTAGCTAGATATTGAGAGCAAAGATAGAACTTGTTTTAGCAACAGGTGCATTGTACTCAGTAAAAGTAAAAAAGTAAAGTAAAGCCTTTATTTTGTCACATATACATTACAGCACAGTGAAATTCCTTCTTCACATATTCCAGTGTAACTGGGGTCAGAGCGCAGGGTCAGCCATGGTACAGCGCCCCTGGAGCAGTTAGGGTTAAGGACCTTGCTTAAGGGCCCAACAATGGCAACCTGGCTGAGCTGGGAATCAAACTGGCAATCTTCCGATCAGTAACTCAGAGCCTTAACCCTTTGAGCCACCACTGCCCCTAAAGTTGCTGCAAATAGAAAATAATTTGGGCAGAGCCGGAGCCAGAAAATTGGTCTAAAACTGACAGATTCACAGCAGCATGTGCAAGACGTTCCCAGACACACCCATTCCCTATTCCCATCTGGGATAGTACTTTCCAGCTCAATCTTTATCACTGCATGTGTTCTCCACTGACAGGAGAAGAAATTGAGATTGCATGAATTCTATAGGAAAGATGGTAAATCAGTTACATGCCAGAACATGTGAGTTGGGGTTGTTGCTTTTTTTTGTTGTTGTTGTTGTTTTTTTTACATTTTCTTATTCTGTCTTCTCATAGACCTGGATGCGATGCTGTTAGCCAATAGGTGCTTATACAGACACTCAGGTAACACTCAGGGCTCAGGTAACAATGAAAATTCGCACTCAATCACCAGGTGCCAATCCACACACTCATTCACACACTATGGGCAATTTGGGAATGCCAATTAGCCTAATCTGCATGTTTTTGGATTGTGGGAGGAAACCTGAGCTCCAAGGTGGGAATTGAACCCAGACCCTGGAGGTGCAAGGCGACAGTGCCAACCACTTAGCCACTGAATAAAGAATCTTGGTTTCGTTTTTCAACTGCTGCGCATACAGTGGTGGCCAAAACTATTGAGACAAAAATAAAATTCAATCAGTCAACTGAATAAATCAATGGCTGATTTCTAAAAAAAAAAAACTAAAAAAAAAATGGCTAAAGCATGGCTAAAGTTTGGTATGCATTCTGTAAAATAAATCATGAGGTCCTATTATGGAAAATATTTCCTTTTTTTGAGTATTAGGAGTTCCCTCACTTTCATCAAATCACCTTTCATTGATTTTTTTATTTCTTATATACTGTAGCTTTTCTTGTTTGTGTTAAAGGAATGCTGGATGTATTAATGTTCATGAATTCGTATGAATTGTGTCCTCAATTGGGTGACTTGATGAATGAAAATTATACTCTTTTTGCCTTGGGTGTAATAGTAAATTTTAACTACAGTAGCAAGGACTAACCTAGAGTTGTTGTTACGATTTGCCTTATCCGTTTTCGCTAGTTAGCCAATAGCTAGCTACCTAGAAATTGATAGCAAAGAGAGTCTAGTCGTTAGACTTGATATAAACGTGCTTTCAAAAGTGACATCTTCTCTTATTGGTGTAATGCTCAGGGAATGCTTATGCTGCGGCTCTGAAAAACAAAGTTTATAGTAGTTTACGGAATTATTCACACAGTTATTTATCTGAACTTGCCAAATATTTAATGGTGGTTTATATTACTCTTCATGTAATGAGTTTATCTCATGCAGGAAAAAAAAAGTGAGGTCCTGTGGAGACTGGTCCTGACTGAGACTTATTTAAAATCCCAAAGTTTATAGAGAAAGCCCGTTCAGTCGTATTATGTGAGTTATAGTTTTAATGACAGCGAATTGTGCCGCGTATATCACTGCCCTCTCACTCGATTATTAACTTTGAGTTCCTGATTTGGAATGATGAAATAATCAGCAGTATGAAATGAACTGCAGTCATTATGAAGTAAACACTCACATCTGCCCTGTGTTCTCATTAAAATTCATTCGCAGCACTGACACTCTGTCTGGTCACCTTCCTGTTCAGAGACATTCACTTCCTGCCGAAGACTCCGACTCTACAATCAGAGCTGGCAAACTAATGAGCCTCTTCCTCTTTTCCTCTCTTCTTCTATCTTTGTTTTTTATTTTACTCCTTTATTACCCATTCCTATTAATGTACTTTTAGTCCTCTACTTGTGTTCCTCCATTCTCCTATCCCTGCTGATCCATTCCCTTATTTCTCTTTCTTTAGTTCTTTTTTTCTTACCCTTCCCACATGTTCATTTTTTCAAAATGTCTCTCTCTCTCTCTCTCTCTCTCTCTCTCTCTCGCTCTCTCGCTCTCTTTCTCTGTCCTGCTAATTATTTCTAATTCTTTTTTAATTCATCATTTTTTACAGTCCTTTTGTACGATTTTCTTCCTAAATTTCTCTTCAGATTTTTCATAAATTTTTGAAGTTATTTTTTATTCCACCTAATATGCATTTTTTTACTTGTTTTTCTTCATTTTAATTTCTTTTCATTTTTGCTCTTCTTCTTCTTCTTCTTCTTTACTTATTTTTTCCTTTCATTATTCTAATTTTAATTATTTTTCTTCTTTTTATCTTTCTCCTCTCCTCCACTTTTCCTGCTCATACATTTTAACTTCTATAACTTGCCCTTTTTTTCTGCTTTTTTGTTGGTCTGTTTAATTCCCCCTTTATATTTATTTTCCTCTTTCTTTCTTTCTTTCTTTCTTTCTTTCTTTCTTTCTTTCTTTCTTCAATCTTCAGATTTTCTGTAACTTCTATTTCTCAATATAATAATAATAATATAATAATAATAATAATAATAATATATTTTATTTCATCATTTTTAGTTTGTTTCCTTCTCTTTGTTTATAATAAATATATAGCTGGGATAAATAAATAATATATATATATTTCAGGCGAAAAAAACCCTGGAGGTAAGAGGTGACACTCCTAACCACTAAAGTAAAGCCTTTATTTTTGTCACATATACATTACAGCACAGTGAAATTCCTTCTTCGCATGTCCCAGTGTAACTGGGGTCAGAGTGCAGGGTCAGCCATGGTACAGCGCCCCTGGAGCAGGTAGGGTTAAGGGCCTTGCTCAAGGGCCCAACAATGGCAACCTGGCTGAGCTGGGAATTGAACCGCCAATCTTCCGATCAGTGACTCAGTGCCTTAGCCCTCTGAGCCACCACTGCCCCACTAAGCCACAGTGCCATCTGAAACACACACGCACACAAACACACACATCTGATCTTTATACCATAGTAAAGTGCCTACTTTACTTATTTAGTAGAAAATAAGAAGGGCTAGAAAATTGGTCCAAAACTGATAGATTTACTGCAGCATGTTAAAGAAGTTCCCACACACACCCTTCCACAGATTCCCATCTTGCCAGTATAATCTGGATCGCTCTATGTAATCTCCACTGACAGGATAGTGACATGAATTTCACGGAAAAGATGGTAAATCGGTTGCATGTCAGAGCATGTGTGTGTGTGTGTGTGTGTGTATGTTGGGGGAAGGGTGTTGCTGAGTCCTCTTGGTTTTATTCCACAGTGCTTGTCTTCTCATAGACCGGGATACGATTCCAAGAGCATCCTCGTTGTAATGATCAGCTGTGTTGTGAGTTCTACTTTTACTTCAGGGCTGAATGAACACAGGTGCGCATGGTTGAAACTCTGGGGGAGGCGACGCATACATGCTGGGAAACGTAGTTCCTTTCTGCCATGCAGCGGTCTGGCTTCTGATATATTACTGTATATAATTGTAAGTAACAACGTATTGACATTATGAATTTGCATAGAATAATGTATTTCAATAATGTTAAGAATATATTTCATTTCTTTGTGGCCGCAATGGCGGAGAAGAATCCATTACATAGGCAAGAAAACATGAATATTATTGAACTAACTGGGAATTTTCATCACGAGTCAAATATTTCTGTTGCATCAGACTGAACGACAAACTGAATAAATCTACGCACGGTTGCCTTTGACGAGTGTTGTGACTGCTCTTGTATGCGATCAGGAAACAGTGTGACCTACTCTATGTGATTCTTTTCACACCTGCGACTTTCACACATTCCAGCCAAACAATGAGAGGAAATTGAGAAAGATTAGATTTTGAACAACTCCATGTCTAACGGAAAGGAAAACGGGTTTCTTGAGAATAAACTTCAGTAGATCATGATGATAGCTGACCACAGAGTATTATAGTCGGATGTTTATTTTGCTCCGTAGATTAGACGTTTCATGTTGTGTATGACGACTTGTGGGAGTGGGAGCACAAATTCAGTTCCAGGTTTCTGGTGTTGTTCGTGTATTCCAGTCCAGCTTGCAGTTCACCACCTCCACCGGAAAGACTTATTGGTAATGGGTTGTTGTCACCTGAGGTGCATGTTTGAGCTTGTATACATGCATGTTGTTGCGAATAAATGCTCGCTTAACATTTCCTGTTTCCTGACTGCTTTTTGTAGACATTTTAGCCCAACGTGTGTAACAGGCATGTCTGAGGCAATGAGGAAATGCTAGGACAGTAGCAAAGACTGTGTTAGATGTCAGGGTACCCTTTTTTCCAGATGACAGAAGGGTGAAGAATATGTACTGTATAAGGCGATGTCTGATGAGCCACAATGCTGATGGCTTTGCAGATGCAAAGCATGTGATGTAGATGTCCATGATACAAAGAAGACAGACCCCGATGATCCTCCCAGGTGTCATGTAGGGTCTTGCGCTCTGAGATGGCACAGTTCCCTAACCAGACAGCTCCTCATGAAGCTCTTGATAGGCCCTCCGTATAAAATTGTAAGAATCAGTGGGCTGGGCTTTTCTCAGTGTCCTTAGAAAGATGAGACACTGAGGGGCTTTTTTGTTTAAAGTCTTCCTTTGAAAGCCAGACAAACAGAAGCTCAATCTACCATCCAAGTGTAGGACAGAGAGGAGTCAGGTTGCACGTCTTTCTTGTGTCTTGACGTATGGTGAGCTGAATCAAGTCATAAAACAGGGCAGGGTTTCAGGTAGGAGGGGTTCTCGTTCGGCTTTGTAGCCAAGCTAGCATCAGTGTTTTAAGCTCAGAGCTGAAGAAGGCTAGGTTAGCCGTTCACCGTTCATCTTTAGTTCCTAAGAAACTGAAGAACCAGAGAAGTGTTCCTGTAATATTCCTGAATATTGCTGTAGTGGTAAAAATTTACGATTTTAAAGTAATGATAACTTTAGTTCTACCTGACCGATCCGAAAACCCAAATACGTCGTTGACCTATGCTGTATTGCCGGCACGGATCCATAATGCTTGAGTTTTAAAGGATAAAAACAATAAAACAAAAATCTGTCCAAAGCTGTTGGTTGAAATGTATCTAAACTGTTGATTTGACTTTTGATATGGGTTGGATCATCACAACATACAGTACCAGTCCAAAGTCTGTACACACCTTCCTGATTCCTGATTTTTATTTCTTTCTACATCGTAAAACAATCCGGAAGGCGTCCAGATCATATAATAATCTCCTTAGACAGTTGATATTGAGATGGTGCTGCTACTTCTGCTCTGCTGCTAAAGCTTCATAACGGCTCTAATCTGAGGTTCTGTTTGTTAACTGGTGATTTCTGAGTCTTGTGACTCTAAATGAACTTCTCGTCTGCAGCAGAGGTGAGTTTTGGACTTCATGAGAAATCTTCTTGCGAGCCAGTTTCATCATGGGGCTTGATGGGTTTTACAAATGCACTCAACACAATTCTGTTCTTCCAAGAACTATTCCAGAGCAGCTGACTTTCATGTCTTAGAATACAACTGATTGTTAGTGTTGTTGTTGTTACTTAATTATCTAATGCCGTATGTGTTACTTCAAATTTTTGAAATCTCCAGTATTGTTATAGAATGGTGTTCCCACACATTTGACTGGTGGTGTACATACTGCAAGCAGTGCAGCACACTAACGTCGCCTTTACTTATAATTAATAAGATTCTATGATTATCTTTATATTCTCTGATTACGCAAACTCTAACATTCCTGAGTCCAAGCTTTCGAGTATCTGACCCCGCACCTGCAGCCATTACATCATCTGAATGTGTACAGCCTCATGAAACGCTGTGGCGTGTAATAATACTGGCGGAGAACATTTCCTGTCTAACAAACCACCAGCCCTCTATGATCCTCTCCAAACACCCATTGCTGCTTCGGAAAAACTGGCAACAACTCCATTTTTTTTTTCTTTCTCCAGAGAGTATTTTCTCTGCTTTTATTCCTCTACGGTGCAATGTAATGCTACTGTGCTGTTCTCTCTCTCAACCTCTATATTAGCACTAGCTTTTATCATTCATTAGCAGAGTGCGCTACCAATAATCACATTCACACTCAGAAAAACAAAAACTGCGGCAGGGAAACAGTACCGATGCCAGTACGTCAGGCTGCCTCTGTCATCTGCGTCACAAGCGAACGGAAATTATGTGACACTCGAGTAAGCTCTCTCAGAGCAGGGACGTTTGTAATCCTCATGGCAGGGTTTATAATTCCTACATGTCACCATATCGAGGCACAGACATGATGATGAGCCCGACATCCTGTTAGGGGGTGAGCGTGTCATCTGTTGTTAAGCGCTGAAATCAAAACATGGTGTCTAAATCCTTTTGGGTTGGAAATGGTTTGATACAAATTAGAAGCGAACTTTCTTTGTAAATCATCATTACTGTACTTCATTCTTTGTATGCTGGGAAATATTCATTAGTAGAATTTCCAAATGCTAATCATGCCTTATAAAGTTTAAAAAATTGTGATAACGTCATGTCGCATCATAAGATATTCCTTGTAATGGCGCATTGTGCAGTGGCATTAACAGGTATTCATTTTAAAAGGGGGGCACGTATGACATGTACAGTAGTCTGACACACAAGCACAATATACAGTACAGTCCTGTCAATCAGGCCAAATTCATCATAGGCAATTAATACTGAAAAACGCGCTACTACTGTAGATGACTGAAACATCTACAGTCGTGGCCAGAAGTTTTGAGAATTACATAAATATTGAAAATTGGAAAAGTTGCTGCTTAAGTTTTTATAATAACAATTTGCATCTACTCCAGAATGTTGTGAAGAGTGATCAGACGAATTGCATAGTCCTTCTTTGCCATGAAAATTAACTTAATCCCCCCCCAAAAACTTTCCTCTGCATTTCATTGCTGTCATTAAAGGACCTGCTGAGATCATTTCAGTAATCGTCTTGTTAACTCAGGTGAGAATGTTGACGAGCACAAGCCTGGAGATCATTATGTCAGGCTGATTGGGTTAGAATGGCAGACTTGACATGTTAAAAGGAGGGTGATGCTTGAAATAATTGTTCTTTCATTGTTAATCATGGTGACCTGCAAAGAAACACGTGCAGCCATCATTGCCTTGCATAAAAATGGCTTCACAGGCAAGGATATTGTGGCTACTAAGATTGCAACTAAATCAACAATTTATAGGATCATCAAGAACTTCAAGGAAAGAGGTTCAATTCTTGTTAAGAAGGCTTCAAGGCATCCAAGAAAGTCCAGCGCCAGGATCGTCTCCTAAAGAGGATTCAGCTGCGGGATCGGAGTGCCACCAGTGCAGAGCAGCCCAGTCGAATTGCAGAGGTCCTGAAAAAGAAGGGCCAAGGGTTGTATACAGTTGTGTACTTTGTAGCATAAGTTAGGGAAGGCTTAAGTATGAATGCAAGTGTCAGTTGTACACAGCCGTTCTGATATTCAGTGCAACAGCACAACCGCCAATCGTGAAATTTCTTTTCTACAACAGTTCAACAAACAACATTCATAACCAACAGATTACTGTATGAGCAGTTATTTTGCTCTTACACAGTCTGTAACTGGCAGAGCTAGCTAACTGCTAACTGGCAGAGCCGGCGACTGGCAGTTTACAAAAGACATTTAGTGTAATTGACAAGCATAATTTAAATGGTTTTGGGAGACAGCTCTCCTCTCCTCTGTACTGTGTACCATACTGACCAACTTTCACACATGACCAACAGTTGATTTGGAGTCATACATACAGTATACAGTGGAACCTCGGATTGCGAGTAACATGGTTTACGAGGGTCTGCAAGAAGAGCAAAGATTTTTAATACATTTTTAATTGGAAACCGAGCGAAAGTCTTGGTTTATCAGTGCCGAGTATCATGTACCACGGGTGCAGCTCTTATTTTGACACCGAGCGTCAAGTGATCACAACTGAGCCAATGATTTTTTCTGTCTTGTGCTGCGGAATTATGGGTAATCGTCTCCCCTGCTGGGTCTTAGTGCTCGTCTTCTACTGGTATAATCAACTTCTCCCTCTCCCTCCTATGTGTGTGCGCATAATTTGACACTGTACCTCATGCACACTGACACACACACACACACACACACACACACACACTCTCTCTCTCCCTCGCCTTTACTCACTGTCCTATGTGTGTGTGTGTGTGTGCGCGTAATTTGACACCGACAAACACACACACACTCTCCCCGGCTTCACACACACACATTATTTACACAGAAAACTCTGCTCTGTCGCGATTCTTTTCAAAGGTAAGCTGCTGGTTCATTAAAACCATTTGAACCATTAAAACCAAAATCATTTTCTTTACAGCAGTTATTCCGTTAGTCTGCGCTCACGCGAGTGTCATTGGAGAGATTTCTTTTTTCTCCCGTTAAAACAGTGTTTGCGTTGTGTGTGTTAGTTGTGAAACTTAAAAAGCGAGGTTTGGGGAGGGAGGAGGAGTTTTACTGTTTAAGACGAGATGAGGGGCTAATTCCACACACACACACATACAAATACACGTCGCCTGAGCACACAAACGGAAACACTTATCTGTCTGGATTATTATTATTATTTTTTTTTTAAACGTTAAGTGCAGCTTAATTTGTTTTATTTTTATTTTATATGTTGTATTAATTATTTTTATGTATTTATTGTTTTGGGCTGTAGAACGAATAATTTGAGTTTCCATTATTTCTTATGGAAAAATTATATTTGGTTTACGAGTATTTTGGAATACGAGCCCGCTTCTTGAACAAATTATGCTCATAATCCAAGGTTCCACTGTACAGTAGTTAAAAGTCTCAGTGCTGTTAAACTTTATTCTCACCCCTCGGGGAATACCTCTCCTCCAGTTGATTGCTCTGTCGGAATAACTCAATTGTATAATTGTTCTGAAACGTTAACTTAATATTGTAATATTGTAACGTAATATTGTAAATGGGTTGATTTATACAGGAGTATAAATGCCTTTGAATGTTTCAGAATGACTAGACCCAAAGTATCAAGTTCAGGAAGACTAAATCAGTTTTAAGGGGGCTAAAGCCAAGAGATTGAGATCAGATTACAGGGAGAGTCAAGATCACATACAACTTGATGGCACTACTACGCCATTAAATTAATAGTCTGTCTTCTACGAGATGGAATTAATTCTCAAACTGTGAAAGTCAAACTATGTTCATGTGAGAAAGAAACAATTCCTGACAAATTCTCAGTCAAGTCTAAGGTTATACTGTATGTCAGGGTTTTCCCTTGGTCATGACGTGCTCTTAGCTTTGAACACAAGTGGGGGTTGTGTGTCTCCACTTGATGGATTCCTCTCACAGTGTCAGCTCCATTTGGAATTCCTAGCGGACCCAAATTCCACAGAGAGAGAGAATGAATAATGATTTTTCTTTTCTGGCTTGGTGGTCCAGGATGCAGATGGGATGAGCTTCGGGACACCACATCATAGTAACGCCTGGGGAGGGGGTCTTTGCGCAAGTGGTCGAGGGAAAGAAACAGCAGTTTCTTGGGCTAAATGTGGGCTACGGCCAGTGCCCCATCCCTGCCTGTTTACTTCTCAGTAGTTCCCTTGTTAAAACTCATTGTCTTTCAGTGTAGTCTGTCTCGCACTGACTGTGATGAGTTTATTTCATGTTGCTGTGTTTTATGAGACACTGGTTTTGTTCCACTGTTTTGTTTTCTAGTTTCCAGGTCATGCTTGATGCTAATAGCGCTGATGCTTTTGCTTACCGGTTTCGTATAAAACCTTGGTTTTGTTTGTTATTATGAATATGTATTAGAACAAATATTTGCCTGCATTTACATCCTGCCTGCATCTATATTCTAACATCATAGGTGGTGAAACCAACGCCCATGATAGAGATAAGTACAAGCACGAAAGGCAATATTTAGAGACATATCCAAGTCTAAAGCAATGGGGAGTGTGGTGGAGAAGTAAAGAAGAGAGCGTGGGCAGGGTGGACAAGAGTAGCTGGAATGATCTGTGACAGACATTAAAAAAAAAAAGGGAAAAGGGAAAGTTTACAGTATGGTAGTGAGACCAGCAGTGTTGTACGATGACAAAAAGACAGGCTTTGCTTTGGGAGTGACAAGAATATACAGTATTAGGAATGAGTATATTAGAGAGATACTGCAGGTGGGACGGTTTGGGGACAAAGTTAGAGAGGCCATTATACTATATATATATAATATATATATATATATATATATATATATATATATATATATATATGGGAGGAGGGGAATGTTAGAGATGGAGCCCCCAGGCAGCAGAAGAAGAGGAAGGCCCAGGAGGAGGTTAATGGATGTGGTAAGGGGGCACATGCAGGAAGTTTTAGATAGAGACAAACAGTCTGCTGTGGTGACTCCTAATGGGGCAGCCATAAGGAGTAGAAGAAGAAGATCCAAGTCAACGCAGGAAAAATCTGGACTTTGGAGTTGTATAGCTATACCAAAACATTCAACCAAGTTCTGGTATTAAATTCATTCAACATTTAAGAGAATTAAACAACACCCATCTAGTCCTAAACCACCAAACCAAGAAGATTAACAGTGATCATCCATGATCATCTGTCCTGAGTGTGAACATTCAGCTTTTATCCTTCAGACTCTGCTGTTTAGACAGCTGTGCATTTGGCTCATCTCATCTATGTACTCTGGAGAGCGCTACAGGGGTCATGAGTCTGGTCTGAAAACATCATTAAATCTAGATCAGGATCCATTTCTTTTGATTTGTTTAATAAACCTTGCTTTGATGGTGACTTGTGGATATAATGAATAATGAATTATTACATTTGCTCTTTTAAAAATATAACTTTTTGCTATTTCGTTGTTTAAGAACATTCTTGTCGGTTTGACTTCAGTCGCACATGAAGTCATTCTCATGATATTTAAAATAACTACAGATTTTTAAAAAATCTGCAGATTTAAACTCAAGCAATTATGATTTATAAATAGCCTTTTTTAAATTTCTTTTCTTTACCTTTGACTGACACTGGAGATTCCTTCCAATAGAATTTATTTAATGCATTGTTGTCCATTTTAAAAATATGATGAGCATCTGCTGCAAAAGTCAATAAGTTGTTGCTATAGAACCAATAACATACAGTTGTTAGTATTCACTAAGATAAACCTGTGATTTGCACTATTTAAAAAATATATAATTAAAAAGCATATGCCTATTTATGTCTGATAAACTGTGTTTCAAATCGTGCATTAAGAATTTCTCCACATGAAAGAAATATATATATATATATCTTCCCAGGAGTTTTAGTGATTGTGATGTTTTCTTGCTTTCTACATTGTTTTAGTAGTAGTTACTTAAGTGCTTCAATCATTACCTGCCAGGCAGAAAAACTTCCTTATCAGTGATTTGTGCACAATCGCAGGATCTTCACCCAAACTTCCTCTCTATGATAACAGCCACGGCTGCAGGCTGGTGTTACAGCTTGGATCATTAACTCCATGGCTCCAAATCGACTAAACAAGTTTTTCCCACAGTCTTTAAAGTAGCTAATAGCCTCTATCCACGTTCTTACACATACCATTACTGGGCCAAGTGTAAATGTATGTTGATTTTTTGTTTGTTTCTGTGTATATGATCATGAAAAAAATTAGGAATGATTTATTGTCTAACACACTAAAGAAATAATAGGAGCTTTTAGCCAGTAGGATAGAAATGAGTAATGGAACTGGCTTTCTGCACCATTTCTAAAGAAAGACGATCATCCCGTCAATGGATTCGTTGTCGGTTATGAAACGAGGTTTAAAAATGGCAATTTCAAAGCTGTACAAATACTTTGACTCTTCAAACCTTGGAGAAGGCTACAAGAAGATAGCAAAGTGTTGTCAGCTTGCAGTTTCCACAGTGAAAAATGTAATTAAGAGATGGTAGTTCAGGTGAACTGTGGAGGTCAGGATGAGATCTGGAAGACCAAGAAAACTCTGGGAGGGAACTGCTCATATGCTGGTCAGAAAGACAAATCAAAACCCCCATTTGACTGCAAAAAACCTGCAGGAAGATTTAGCAGACTCAGGAGTGGTGGTGCACCGTTCCACTGTGCAGTGATGGAAGAGTCAGCAGAAGAAAACCTCACCTGCGTCCCCATCAGAAAATCCAACGTCAGAAGTCTGCAACAGAACATCTACAGAAGCCTGATGCGTTTTGGAAACAAGTGCTATGGACTGATGTAGTCCACAATCAGCATGTTTTGAGAAAAAAAGGAGCAGCATTTCATGAAAAGAACACCTTGCCAACTACTACACATGGGGGCGGATCTATCATGCTTTGGAGTTGTGATGCAGCCAGTGGCGCAGGAAACATTGCACGGGTGGAGGAAAGAATGGATTCCACTAAATACCAGCAAATTCTGGAATCAAACATCACACCATCTGTAAAAAAGCTGAAGCTGAAAAGAGGATGGCTTCAACAAATGGAATAACCTGGAATGGCCATCACAGTCCCCTGATTTAAACATCATTGAAAAATGTGTGGGTAGATCTTAAAAGGGCTGTGCATGCAAGACGACCAAAGAATATTACAGAACTGGAAACCTTTTGCAAGGAAGAATGGGAGAAAATCCCAAGTACAAGAATTGAAAGACTTTTAGCTGGCTATAAAAAGCATTTGCAAGCTGTGATATCTGCCAGAGGAGGCGTTACTAAGTACGGATTATGTAGGGTGCCAAAACTTTTGCACAGTGCCACAATAATGTTTTAATTATTATTATTTTTTTATCTTTGTACAATTTATGACATAAAAAGTAACTATGCACTAATGTTTGCTGATTTATGTTGTGTTTTATTTGCTAAAGTCACTCCCTCACTAGGCACTATTTTTTAACCTAATAATGTGAATAAACTTTTAATTTAAAATTACAGCTTAGTCAGTTGTGCTGACACTGGAGACTCCTTCCTTAAAATCATGTTACAGAATAATTCATAAAAAAATGACAAGTTTGTTTTTTAAGACCATGAAGTTCCCAACGCAACCTAAAAATGCATTTATCAAGTACATCAAAAAATGGCCCAGGTTCTTACTACTCATTTCCTATCAGCCACATAATTACCAGATTAGATCAAATCGAGTTATTACTATGACTGATCCGATCACACCACACTCTTACCAGGCGCTTATCAGACGCTTACTACTTTGTCATTGCGTCCGGCTGGTCGGAATAAATACTGCGCCACACAAAGTGTGATGGTGTGAGGAATTGGAAACGTGACATAGACACTCTGATAATCTGATGGATGTGAGCCACAAAGGTGGTAGGCACCAGAAGGACGTAATATCAATTTAATGTGGTCTAAAACAGCATGACTTGGACCAACCATAGTCACAGCACAAGCCTGAAGAGGTCGTTATGAGAACTCCATAGATGGAGCAACAGCGCATTGACGTCCTAATCCCTGTCCGAACGCCATCCAATATTCGCCATGCTTGTGGTACGTCAATGAATTTCCTAAGAAGTGTTAGTTACGTCGTTAACTGGTCAATGCCTTCGTTACGACCTTATTTAGTTCTTCCTGCATCCTGCGTCGACCATGTTGAAAAGAAATTACGGCAGCTCCACGTCACGGGAGGCAGCGCTCCATCTTTATCGATTTCTACTGCTTTTCATGACAAGTTGTACAAGCTCTCACTTATCTACTTTGAAGATGTAGTAGTAATGTGGCTCAGTGCGAAGGGGGTTTTAGACCGAGAACATCGTGTGATCTCCTTCGCTTTATTGTCAGAGCCGCTGTTATGTCTTTTGTTTCTACTCGGAAATTGCGAGCTGCTTTTCCACACCACGCTTTAATCTCTCTCTCAATTATTTTATTTTCTCTTAGAAGCAAAGAAAAAAAGGTTGCTGTTGCCTTCCAGTGAGCCACTGACAGCTTTTACAATTTAGTCGTCAATGATACAGCGATGGAACTCGAGCTATTTTTGACAGCCGAGGTCTGGCATGGATCTGGATCATATCTGTATCTCACTGTCAGTTTACTAGACTACCGAGTGTAATGTTGCACTCTGTGCCATGTTCTGAAGGCCTGCTGCTTCACACACACACACACACACACACACACACACACACACACACACACACACACACACACATTAAGAGCTCTGGTTACACACACACAGCTCTGCGCCGCCATTATCCTTCTCTTCACACTCGTCGTTTGGATAGTGAATGCGATACACCTGTCTTCAGACAGGGTCACACTCGGAGTGACGCACATTGGCTTCTCCAGAGGAACACTACTTCATGAGAATCTCACACCTTAATGCATTGACTTGTGAATTATACCTATCAGGTGGCTGGATTCAAGTTATCTGTGGCCTTTAAGCGTCCACTCTTGCAGTTCTGCAAAAGAATTTTCACTTTCAGTGTTTATTAATATACAATGTTGTCCTTTCCAAGTGGATGTCCAGATAGTCAGCAATATTATCATGGCACAGTTCTGACCCACATCCACCACGTACATCTGGCCCACATACTGCATGGAATGATGACCCATAAGCGTCCCACTCTGTCTGCCAAATGCCAAACGCACACCTGAACAATTATTGCATATTTATAGAGTCTACAATTTTTTAAACGTCCCTTTACTATACGTTTATTAAACAGATTATTATATGGGCAATTGAACATTTGTAGAAAAAAAAAAATCTAAAAACTATTAAAAGCAGGCATGTCTTTAAACTTACCAAGAATTTGTATTCTTTGAAATTAATATTATTTTTCTTTTTGTTGTTGTTGCTGTTCTTTGTCGTTCTGCTATTCCCTTTCGCCACAGCAAATCATCTGCCTCCGTCTAACCCTAACCCTGTCCTTTGCATCCCCATTCTCTCACACCAACTAACTTCATGTCCCCTCTCACCTCAATCTGGCCTCTCTGACTTTATCTCCAAAACGTTTAACATGGGCGGTTCCTCTAATGGACTCATTCTTGATCCTGTCCATCCTTGTCACTCCCAAAAAGAACCTCGACATCTTCATCTCTGCTACCTCCAATTCTGCCTCCTGTCTTTACTTCAGTGCCACTGTCTCTAAGCCATAGAGCATCGCTGGTCTCACCACTGTCTTGTACACCTTTACTTTCATTCTAATAATCTTTTATCACACAACACACCTGACACTTTTCTCCACCTTTTCTCAACCTGCCTGCACATGCCTCTTCACCTCCTTTCCACACTCACCATTGGACTATTGATCCTAAGTACTTAAAGTCCTGCACCTTCTTTACTTCTGCTCCATGTAGCCTCACCGCTTACACTTCCTCATACAATACCACAGCTCCTCTCTCGGCACATCTACATCTACATCTAGGCATTTGGCAGACGCCCTTATCCAGAGCGACTTACATTTTTATCTCATTACATCTGAGCAATTGAGGGTTAAGGGCCTTGCTCAAGGGCCCAACAGTGGCAACTTGGTGTTTGTGAGGTTTGAACCTGGGATCTTCTGAACCGTAGTCCAATGCCTTAACCACTGAGCTACCCCTACCTAGTAGCAAGCTAGAAAGCACCTTGTCATATGCTTTCTCTAAATCTACAAAGACACAATGCAACTTATATTACCTTCTCTGTACTTTTCCATCAGCCTTTTCAAAGCAAATATTGCATCTGTTGTACTCTTTCTAGGCATGAAACCATATTGCTGCTCACAAAAGCTCACTTCTGCCCTTAACCTAGCTTCCACTACTCTTTCCCAAAGCTTCATTGTATGGTGGTATCCCCTTGTTCTTAAAAATCGACACCAATACACTTCTCCGCCATTCTTCTGCGATCCTCTCACCTCTCTAGGATCTTGTTAAACAGACCAGTCAAAAACTCTACTGCCACCTCTCCTAGGCACTTCCATAACTCCACAGGTATGTCATCGGACCAACTGCCTTTCCACTCTTCATCTTCTTTAATGCCCTCCTCACTTCACTCTTACTAATTTTTTTTTCTACTTCCTTCTCCACAACAGTCACCTCTTCTACTCTTTGTTCTCTTACATTTTACTCATTCATCAATACTTCAGCGTACTCTTTCCATCTTCCCATCACCCTCCCATCGCTCTTTGTTTGGCCTTTGCCACCTCTACCTTCACCTTACCCGGGTACTCATGTCTACCCTCTTCAGTCCTCTCAGTGTCCCACTTCTTCTTGGCTAGCCTCTTAACCTGTATACACTCCCTGACTTCCTCATTCCACCAAGAAGTCTCCTTGTCCTCTTTTCCCTTTTCTGATGATACACCAAATATCACCCTACCTGTTTCCCTGATCACCTTAGCTGTAGTTGTCCAGTCAACTAAAAACACCTCCTTTACCATCCAGAACTCCTGGATGGTCTCAACTCCTCCCTCCACCACTTTGTTCTCTGCTCTGCCTTTGTTCTCTTCAACTTCCTCAACACCAGGGTCATTTTACACACCACCATCCTGTGTTGTCTGTCTACACTCTCCCCTATCAATACTTCACAGTCACTAATCTCTTTCAGATTACAACACTCCACCTGAGTGCTTCTGCCTCCGCTCTTATATGTCACCCTATGTTCCTGCCTCTTCTGGGAAAACGTATTCACTACGGCCATTTCCATCGGCTTTACAAAGTCCTGTACCTTCTCTTCTTGTCCTGACGACCAAACCTGCCCGTCACATTCTCATCACCTCTGTTCCCTTCCCCAACATGTGTATTGAAATCTGCAACAGCCACTCTCTCACCTCTGGGGACGCACTGCATCACTTCATTTAACTCACTCCAAAATTTGTCCTTCTCTTCTACCATCCTACCTGTGGGGCATAACCACTAACAACATTTCACATCACACCTTCAATTTCCAGCTTCAGACTCATCGACCTATCTGATAATCTTTTCACCTGTAGAAGATACCTTAGAAACTCCTCTTTCAGGATAACTCCTACTCCATTTCTTTTTCTATCTACACCAAGGTAAAGCACCTTGAACCTGCTCCTAAGCTTCTAGCCTTGCTACCTGGTCTCCTGGACACACAGGATATCCAACTTCCTTCTCTGCATCATGTCAACCAACTTTCTTGCCTTCCCTGTCAGAGTCCCAACATTCAAAGTCCCTATTGTCATTCCTAAACTCTTGCCTTTCCTCTGTTCTCTCTGCCTCTTCTCCTTCTTCGACCAACAGTAGCCCAATTTCCACCAGCACCCTGGTGTAGGTCAATGGTATGGAAGTTCTGTCAATGATTTGCATAATTGATTTAGAAAATGTTTTATGTTGGATGTCCTTCCTCCCACAACCCTCTGCAATTATCCACTCTTGGGACTGGCACAAAATGACACTGGATTGTGCCCCAATCCAGTTATAATGTTAATTAACGACCCTCTACATTGGGGTGTGTTGCACTGGGGCCAAGGTCGATTATTGGTTATGGACACAAAGGAGGCAGATTGTACCAGCAAGTGTGAGGTATTACAAGCCTGCCCCCTGCATCCCCTTTTTTCAGAACTGAGAAGATGTTTGGGGTCAAAATCCAGGAATTAAAGATTTGGTCATCATGGAGTTCTTGCAGGTCTCAGGGATTGGAAAAGCTCTTACACATTCCAAAGGGCTTCATTAAAGCCCACGCAGAGGACCTGCAGGAGACTAGTCCAGGTGCGTAATCCAGCAATCCAAGTTATACTTCCAAACACGAGTCTACAGGACAATTTGGAAGCATTCATGGCAAAGAGACATGTATTAATCATTGGTGTTTACATTTATTTATACATGTGTTTACCAAATGCAAACAAATCTGGCACCTCCTCACTAAAATGCCAAATCTGTTACAGTGGACATATACATGCAAGCTGGCTTTCTGCCAAGAGAAAGCAATTTTGTATGGGGAACTGCTGTTGGACAGGGGTGTTGTCCCAGGTGATGGAGGGGAATGATGCTCCATACTGTATGTCAGCTGAAAACTCACAATACACAGCCTGATAGAGGCCTTGAAATTTGTCGGCCAAAAACCTCCGATACTACCTATTGAGGTACCAGTATATGTTGACAAAAGAGGGTCAACTAACAGAGGGTGGTGGATGAGCTCTCTCACCAGACGGGTAGCTATAGACCAGACAGCGCCATGGCTGAGTGTGGGAGAAAACCAGAGTACCCACAGAGCACAGTGCAAACTCCACACACACAGACCTGAGGCAGAACTCGAACCCCTGACCCTGGATGCCAAACATGACAGTGCTAACCATTACTCCACCGGCCTGCCCGAACACAATATATATGAATATTTTAATCTGATTATCTCATTAGGTATTTTTCTTTCCTTGGTTTTTCTTTTTCTAATCTGCCTAGATGGTCTTTTTTTGTCTTGTCGGTGTTGCTCAGTAACTGTGATTTTTCAAGGCCAACTTAATTATAAGGTTATTTTTCCTCAAAGTAAATCATTCCTAAGTGCCATTGTGTATGGTAAGTGTTAGTGTTACTGACTGAAGATACTTCCACTCAGCTGATCTCATTGATGTTAAGAACTTAGTCACTAATGGACAGAGTAGAGTAGATTTCCTGTGTTTAAGTCTTTCCTGCTGAATTAACTGAACAGTCTCTCTCTCTCTCTCTCTCTCTCTCTCTCTCTCCATTTTCTGCTTCTGCATAACTCTGTCTGTCTTACCCCTCTATTAGCGGAGACGCGCATGTTGTATCCAAGAACACAGAGGAGCTGTAGTTAATCATTTCTGTTTATGGTATATTTTTGTTCTTTAAATATACCACAAATGGAAAAACAAGCATCCATCTTTTCATATCTTCAGACAGTAAGTTCTGGGCTTAGACCATGTTTCCATTTCCCATGTAAACACAATCTAAAACTGGTCATCTTGTTAACACGCCAACGCACAAGGAGTCTCCTGAGTAGTGATTAATCCTACAGGATATATTTTCGTCTTCTTCTGTATTTGCTTTATTTGTGACCTAACACACAGCAACAGACTGTCTAAACTAATAACAAATTATTTCAGTTATAAAGGAATTTATTTCTGCAGGTATAAACAGTCTTTTCTTCTGGACTATCGCTTTCACATAAATGCACAAATAAAACAACGATATGATATAAATAATAATAATAATTATAAAAACTTTTCATTTCTAAACATCCTAAAAAAATGAAAGCTCAAGGACTGTATAAGGTCAAAGACAATCTAAATAACCAAAGAGTGAAATCATTATTTTTTTTTTCCCTTTCAATATTGTGACAAGCCATCACTAGTTTGTTCTCACTTGTTCTTACTTGTTTGATCTTACTATAATGTTCTTACTTTGAGAAGTTCTATTTGTTGCATTTATGAGTGAACAATTCCATGGCTATATCAATACTACTGCCCATAGAACATTAGCTGTCAAAATGATTCAGAATATCTTCTTGTCAATCACCCAAGAATCCCAGGTCGCTTTTTTCCCCCGAGGTCATGAAGACTGACCTTAGCAGAGGCCAGTGAGACCTGCGAGATTGTGGACATGATGTTGCCTTGGAGAAAGGTCAACAGGTTCTTGGAAAGATCATGGGAAGATTCTTTGCTTTCCAAAAAGTCTGTCTACAGTTTACTGGAGTCCCAGAGCATTACAGACAACTCTGGAAATTCCTGTTGGTCAATTTTTATTTGGTTGCTTGTTGAGACTTTAAAGGAATGGTGAAGTTTAGTATGAGAGAGCATTAAGCTTCAAAAAAAAAAAGTAAAAAAATCCCAAATTTCCAAAATCCAAAATTTTTAAATATATAATTCACTTTATGTCCATTTATTTAAGCGTGGTTTCTTTGATTGCTAATCATTTTGCATGGCAAAAGTAACAATTTCCAACAGAACATCCTGGTAAAATGTTTATCAAAGTTTAGCAAAGTAAAATTTTTAAAGGATAGACAATTATTTTAACACAGCCATTATTTTTGTATTTATTTATTTATTTATTTATTACTATAGATATAAGGGGTGTGCACTCACATACAGTAGGTTTATAATCACAGCAGGGAAGTGATTTCTTGACTGAAGAGTTGCTGATTCTTGGTAAGATAATTAAAAAAATAATAATAATTATAAAAATAACTATAATAATAATATGTAAATATATATAATAATAAAAAAACTGCTGATGAGATAATACTAATAATAATAATAATAATAATAATAATAATAATAATAATAAAAGCATGATGTTCCATGGATGCATAACATTTAACACAACCATAAATGGATAAAAAGTATGTACAATTCTTGAATAAATGTAAAAAGTATAATCAATGCGAAATTGCTGTATGAAAGAAAAAACAAATAACACTGTGCTGAGAAAATAATCAACTTTGTCAGGTAGCAATAATACATCTTTTTAAAAATAACTTTGTTCTATAACAGCACATCTCACACAGCACAATGTGAAATATTTCTCATATTATATCTGCATGTATATTCAAATCAATTCAGTTTGATTTTATTTGTGTAGTGCTTTTAACAATGGTTACTTTATTTTAACCATTGTAGTTGAAATTTATTCTGCAAATCAGCTTTACAAAATCAAAAGAAAAGTATTTTTAAAAAATGTGTATGCATGATCAGATGACAAGGAAAAAGTCCCTGAGATGGCAATAGGAAGAAACCTTGAGAGGAACCAGACTCAACAGGGAACCCATCCTCATTTATGTGAATACGAATATCAGGGATTATTTTACAGTCATACTAGACTGATAGAAGATCAATATAACATTTGATGTCTTTAAGTTAAAGTTTGTTATTGGAGGCTCAGGTAGACTGTAAGAAATTCCAGTCCTGAACTGTTGAGCTACTGCAGTCACAAGTCCTCAGAGAGCAGCTGTCAGCATCAGGCGAGGCCAGAACTGTGTTCATGTTAAAGTGGATCATCTCCAGTCACAACACGCATCCCAGGCAGACCACACGGGCATCATGCAACGAGATCTCCAACCAGGAGCGGTACACCAGGACGAATCAGACAGGTCCAGGGGGCAGAGGGGGTCTGGATCACTGGCAGCTCAGGAACGACATGCGTAGCTCAACCGAGAGACAGGGAGAGGGAAAGTGAGAAAGGGAGAGAGAGAGAAGAGGAGAGAGCAGAAAAGAAGAACACATAACTGTTACGTATGGTCACAGTCACACAATGTAATATATATTTGGTGCAGAGTGCAAGCAGGGACTCCGGCAGGACTAACTATGACATCTTAACTGAAAGGGAGAGTCAAAACGAAACACAGACATGAGGAGGAACTGGGATGTAAAGCAAACAATCATCTCACCGTCAACAAACCTGAGTGAACAATGAGAGTGGGGAGGACAGCATCTAAACATACCAGTTCACCAGAATACTCTACGTCCATGAGTCCCCCAGATCTGCTCCTTTACCTAAAGCTAATCTATTTACAAAAATGCTTGGCTAAATAAATAGGTTTTTAGCCTAGACTTAAACACTGAGACTGTCTGAGTCCTGAACATTAATAGGAAGGCTATTCCATAACTTTGGGGCTTTGTAAGAGAAAGCTCCGCCCCCTGCTGTAGTTTTCATAATACGTGGTACTGACAAGCAGCCTGCATCGAAGTAGCCGTGGCGGATCGTAAGACACTAGCAGTTCACTCAGATACTGTGGCGCGAGACCATTTAATGCTTTATACCTCAAAAGTAGTATTTTAAAATCAATGCAAAATTTCACAGGGAGCCAATGCAGTGTAGATAAGATAGGGGTGATGTGCTCGTATCTTCTGGTTTTAGTGAGGACTCTCGCTGCTGCATTCTGTACTAACTGAAGCTTGTTTATGTGCCTAGTTGTGACTCATGTACAAAAGGTGTTATTGAAGATCAAATGCATGTGATGTAAACAAATGACATCTAAAAGTAGTCTGTATGTAATTTCCAAACATCTTCAACTTATCATGTATTTAAAAAATAAAAAATAACATTTATTAAACAAAAACAAACAAACAAACAAAAAAAAAAACGGTGTGTGTGTGTAGGTGTGTTTGTGTGTGTAATTGATGTTTGGGAAGCCAGGAAGGGTGGAATTCTTGTTTTTCCTGTTTAATCATTTGTTTATGTAGACAATAAACAGGAATCGTGATAGTAAACATGAAATCCAAGCCACTGGCGAGGTCGAACCAGCGATCACTGCACACTCCTAATTGTTTTATTGCTCAAAAGTCCTTCCTGTTCCTCATTTCCTCAGAGATCATACCCTGGCCTAATTTGATAATAAAGGAGCATGTTTGGTTCTGTTGTATCCTGTTCAGTTCATGGCAAAGGTCATGATCCGGTCACATTCATTCAGAAACCAATTTTTTATTTTATTTTTACACAATACTGCACCGACTCTCAGTCACTTTCCATGAGCGGAGTAGAAGCATGGCCAATCTCCAGGGGCCAGGAAGTGATCATGGATGAGATCATGACAGCCTTTTTACACCCTGTCAACATACTGTAAACAATATGTGTGGTTAAGACCACTAGACACTAGAGATCTGTTCTTCATATAGGATTACTATATAAGCAAGACTGGATTGATTTTCAGAGCTGTTAGGCTTTTTTTCAAGGCAAAAGTCCCAGGAACTCTTTTAATGGTCCAACCATTTAGAAATGCTGTAATGTAGAAGTGGTGTTGGTGAATGATTGTATGCACAGTTCACACAGACAGATGTGTCTCTTCCACAAATTGGCGATAAGTTATTCATTAGTTTTCAAGGATCAGGTGTTCCGATCGGGAACGATAGCAGTGTGCTCCGAGCCGGTTCGGCTGGCCTTCTTTCAATTCTTTACACCATTCTCACCATTGTGCGTGTTTTACCGAGGCTAAGAGTCTCATCAACATAATGTGTACATAAGGAGTCTTCTGTAAATGTCAATCATTTTTATATCTTTATTTACCAATAGTTTTTATCACTGTCTAGGTTTGAATTTGTTTGCCTCAACCGCTCCTACTGTAACTTTTCCCCCAATTTTTGTCACAAGCTATCGTAGGGTAAGCACAGAAGCCTTAGCAGTTAGCCCGTGTAGCGTGGATGGTAAACCCAAACGCGGAAGCAACGCGAGTAGGCAGGATAACCACGCAATTTATCTAAGAACTCTCTTACACGAAGAGCTAGGATCTACACAAATAAATCTGCGTTCTAGCAACACACACTCAATCAAAGAAGCAACCCAAATAGGTGAGTACTCACAGAATAGTCGGCGAAGCGTCAGGTAAGGCATGGGCGAACTCAATGACTGAGCAATGTGAAGCGCCATTTTGTCTCCTTTTATGCTTCGTGAAAACCCGACCGTATTACTTCCGGGTCCTAGTGCCGGTCGTGTTACGAGTGTGCATGACAGTACCCCCCTGTCCAGGACCGACTCTAGACGGTCCTGGGGTGGAGGATACCCGACGACGGTAGTCCCGGATGAGTTCGGGGTCTAGAACGAGCCGAGCCGGAATCCAAGATTGCTCCTCGGGACCGTAACCGAAGTGGACAGAGGGCCCTGTGGTGCGCCGCTGACCCACAGAAGGCGCAAAGCCCTTTTCTGAAGCGTTCCGCAGCACCCGTTCCGCAGCGCCCGTTCTGCAGCGGTCAAGGAGGCGCGTCCTAGTTGCATGGGTTCCCCAGCTCTGGTGTTAACCACGGCGGGAGGTGGAGGTCTGACAGGTGCCATGGCGGTGGTGGTGAAGGAGGGACGAATCTCAGGAACCGGAGCGTGAGGGTATGAAGGTGATGTAGTGGGTGGCAGGGTCCGGGGGGCTGGCCTCGGACGAGAGAACAGGCGCTGGTCAATGCGAAGGGCGAGCTGAATCAGTCCTTCCAGCGTGGCCGGAATCTCTCGCCCAGCGAGTTCATCTTTAATCCGTGAGGCCAGTCCCTCGTAGTAGGCCGTCCGGAGGGCGGCGTCTCCCCAGGTGGTCTGCACGGCTAGAGTATGAAAGTCCGCTGTGTAGCGACTCACGGACGACTCTCCCTGCCGCAGATGATATAATTTGGTGTCGGTCTCCACCTCAGCAGCAGGATGTTCAAATGTTAGTTTCAGTTGATGGGTGAACTCTCCGTATGAGTAGGCCGTGTCTGAATCTGATCTGAGGACCGCCGTGACCCACTCAGTTGCCTGCCCGGATAGCAACGAAACGAGAAGCGCAACACGCAGTCGGTCTGTGGAGTATTTGCTGGAATTAAACTCAAACACAAGATCCAATGCAGTTAGAAAGACACTGCACTTCCCATCTGGGGTGGCGGTGCCGCAGCCACTGCGATGGGCGTGGCAACAACCGAGTGAGCAGCCGCCCCACGGAGGGTCGCGTTCTCCTGCCGTAGCTCCGCCACCTCACGGCGCAAAGCCGCGACGTCTTGGAGGTCCTTTTGGAGAGACACGACTTCTCCACGAAGCTTATTGATCAGCTCGGCATGCTGGTCAACCACATCACAGAGGCGAGCAAACTCCGCTGGGTTTACTGCTTTTGGCTCAGTCATTCTGTCACGCGCTATCGTAGGGTAAGCACAGAAGCCTTAGCACTTAGCCCGTGTAGCGTGGATGGTAAACCCAAACGCGGAAGCAACGCGAGTAGGCAGGATAACCACGCAATTTATCTAAGAACTCTCTTACACGAAGAGCTAGGATCTACACAAATAAATCCGCGTTCTAGCAATTTTACTCTTTTTTTAGGCAAATTGTGTCCATCAGCCATATTCAAATCATATGATAGGTACCAAGGTGCTGACTGGGCTTCCTTTACAACATTTGAAGCCAAACAACCAGGACAGACAGTGCTATCCTCCCTCTTCTGCTTCTCATCATCATCATCCTCAATTTTATAAAATGGAACTCATGAAGAACTTCCACAAATTTATCCATGCTTTAAAAAATAACAAGCATTTTACAACAACTTTACAATTTTACAAATTTACCTAACTGCAACAGACCTCTCTCTATGGCCTTGTCATTTTGTTGTCATTTGTACAGTATATGTATACAACCCATAAGTTATCAATAACCGAACCATGTTCCTTGCATGAGTGCACTTAGTCAGTAAACACTGATCCTGATTCAAGGTGCTTTATTAATAACTCCCGCCACTCTCCATTTTCTTTGATATAGCTAAAATGAAATGTGATGGAACAACTTCTGAATGCTCTATCTGTTGAGTCTAAGCTCCATACCAGCTAGAGATTGCAAATTCAAAGCCTGGTGATTACACAGCCATGTGCAGACAGGAGTTTAATTACGCATAACTGGCCCTGATCTCTAGGACGTGCCAGCCAATTATAGGCGTCTGTCTGCATAAGCCTTGTGGGAGGTTATAATGCTTTATAGCTCAAATCTGCTAAATTCTCAACTCGAATTTGTCACAATGCATCGGTTGTGTTTCGACAAAAGCTGAACGGTGTATATTAATGCACTTGTTCTGAGACCTAATAGAATTTCTTAAGTAACTTAACATTCAAACAGAAGAGTTTAAAATCAACAAGATTAAATATTGTATAAAATAAAATGAATCTAGCAGTAAAGGACGACAATCCATATATACTGTAGAAGTAATATAAGTTACAAATTAAAGTAGAAAAATAAATAAATAAATAAACTTGTACATAAAACAGTGACTAAAGTTAATGTGCTAATTGAAAAAGATGAGGCTTGGCAGAGCCAGAGATGGAGATACAGTGTGGAATGTTAAGAGGGAGTTTGTTCCAGATCCTAAACAATACTCTAGCACCCATTGTGTTAAGATTAAAGCCTGGTACTTATAGAAGGCCAGACGAGGCAGGTCATAGTGATTGAGCGGGGGGACATGTGGCGAGATGTCAGATACAATAAGAGAATTTCCAAATGAGCAAGATAAGGTCATGAAAGCCAGTGGAGCTGGGTTAATGAAGATATGATATGATGATAGAGTTACGGTAGTCACGGTGAGACGTAATAAGAGCATTGACCAGGACATCGGTGCTCGGCTAAGAGAGCGAGACAACGACGCGATAACGTTAAGTTTTCTACATGGGAAACTCTTCAGGACAAATGAGTTGGAGGTTTCTTGAGAGAGTAAAAAAAAATTAGCTGGTGGAGAATGTACAGTATTTATAGTGTGTTATTGCTGTTGTTCGTTTTCCTGTTAAGGGGTTGCCGCAGTAACTCAAAAACTTGAATCATAATTTAATATGACAAACGGATCCAAGAAGTATTCAACAGCACTGCGTTACAAAACCAAATAACAACTTACTACACAGTCCAAATTCTAAGAGCCTTTACTCTGTGTGTGTGGAGTTTGCATGTTCTCCCCGTGCTTGATGGACGTCCTCCGGGTAATCTACATCTAGTCCTCTGGGTAATTTATATAGTCTACATTGCCGCAGATCAGTGCCTTTGCTTCGTTATGTTTATTGTTGGATGGTTGTATGTTTTTTAATATAGTATATATGATCCACTGCATGTTCATCTTGACCTTGTTTGTGATTTAAGACATGAATTTCAGCTGTTCTGGAACAGTTCTCATAAAAAACAGCACTGTCAAGTGCATTTGCAAAAATCATCAAAATCTCATAAAACTGGGTCTCATGAAGATTTCTCATAAAAGCAAGACCAAAACTTACCTCTGCCGAAGAGGAGAAGTTCATTTAAAGTTGCCAGCCTCAGAAATCACCAATTAACAAGCAGCACCTGAGATTAGAGCCGATATGATGCATTTACAGGACATAGATACATCTCAATATCAGCTGTTCAAAGGACATTATTGATTTTGTTTTCAAAGCATTGTTTTATAAAGAAATTAAAAATAAAAAAGTCCACTTTTGACTGGTTATGTGTATATAAAGTGCCTTGCAAAAGTATTCATACCCCTTGAACTTTTCCACATTTGTCACATTAGAGCCATGTTACAACCATAAACATATTTTTGGGGGATTTTATGTAATAGACCAACACAAAGTGGCACGTAATTGTGAAGTGGAAGGTAAATGATAAGTGGAACCAATTGCCTTCTGAAGTCACCTAATAAGTAAATAAAATCCATCTGTGTGTAACTTAATCTCAGTATAAATACAGATGTACTGTGAAGCCCTCAGACGTTTGTTAGAGAACATTAGTGAACAAACAGCATGATGAAGACCAAAGAACATGTCTATGGTATGTCTATGACATAAAATTCCAGTAAAATACATTGGTTTTAACGGTTATAATGAAAAGCTTCAAGGGGTATGAATACTTTTTACAAGGCACTTTTGCAGTAAAAAAAAAAAAAAAAGTACTTCTAGTTAGTAACCTAGTCAACTGGTATAAGGATATAGTATAGTGATGGAAACTTGATAACCACGCATACTTGATATGCCACGCATACCTTTCTCATGGTTTTGAAGACTTGAATTTTGTTAATTCATTTTTATTTGATAATGTTATTCCTGGATTGTTCCTGAAATTCATTGCCCCTAAAGCAAAATCATTTCCAGTTAAATCCTGTGCTACTACAGAAGTCAGTTCTATAAGTGGATTGTAAAGAATAACGCAGTAAACCTTCAATTATTCGAAAGGGAAAATATCCATATACAAGCCACCGGAGGCTTACATTGTGGCGTGGCTTGTGAAGTGATGAAGCACTGCTCCTTCCATGCTAACCGTTTTCACTATTGATTTCCCGCAGTTCAGCCTGGCGAGAGACGGGATGAACTTTCTCTTAAGCCAGCATTAGATCAATCACTGATTTAACGACACACTGGCAGTACAACACAGATGGGATGAGATTGAAAGAGTGATAATTCAGAAATACATTTTCTACATGTGTCAGGGTTTACTATTTTCCTTACCATCCTCGTTGTCATAATTGTCATTACTGAAGGGTAGAGTATGTCTCATGGGATTTCTATTCCAGGCCTTGTTTCCTGGCATGAATTTACAAGCAGAATTTTTTTTTATTTTATTTTTTTACAGCAGTGAAGTTTCCCATGGGTTTTGACTGGCCGTATCTTGCCGCCTTAATGTTTATCTTTCGACAGTGGAACATTTGGTCACACATCACTGACTCAAAGTCGAAGCTCGGAATTACATCATATTGCACCTCCCTGTGTTCTAGCTACAAAGTGGTGCCTGGGAGAACAGACATAGATTTGAAAACAGATACGGCAACAGATTGTGTTATTGCATTGGACACCAAGGGTATGTCATTATCAGCTTTAGCTACATATACATGGGAGTCAAAAGCGACTTTTAATCACTTTAAACACCTCAGTGTTACAACTGGATCTAATTTTATCCCAGTTTGATCACATTTAATTGTCCGTGAGGATGTTCAAGAAGCGAACAAGAGATTGATCATCATGCAATTTTCATGTGCACCAAAAGGTTCAATGCAAGATAAACCTGTCTGAGCTAATGTACAGTAAAAGCCTTAAGTCTACAAAATCAACAGGATTAATTAATTACTTCACAATCTGGATATATAGTTCATGAGTAAATGTAAAAAAAATAAAATATTTTTTAATATTGTATGCTGTAAGATCATAATAGATAAAAGCAGCATTATATTCTGCAAAAGCCAGGAGATTGGTGAGAAAGAAATGTTCACTGGAGCAGCGATACACAGGCTCACGGCAGGATTTAATTCCAAATCCTAATGCAGCACACTTGATCCAGCTAATCACGGACCTCAGTAGGAACTCAATACTACACCCGGCTGTGTAGCTGCAGTGCTGGAATTAAACCCAGTAGAGCAGAAAATCAACAGGAACAACATTGTTAGAGAGAGACAGCTTTTTTTAAGAGCAGGCAAAGAAGAGTAAACATGTCGTAAATGCAGGAGGCTCGGAAAACCTGCCAACATTTACACGATTTGTTGCTACAAATTGGTTTTAAATACGGCAAAGGCATAAGCAAACTTCTTTCCCCTATTGATAGAAATGTCAGATCAGCCAACTGACATGCGGTACTGTGCAAAACTCTTGACACAGCTGTCATTACTTCATATTTTGCTTCCAAAGAGTCAGACTTTCTTGTATTTGTAATGTACTGTATTGTATGTTTTAAGGTCTTGAGGAATAGTTCTCCAGGCTTCTTGAAGACTTTCATGTTCACTCCAGTCCCTGTACCTGAGCAGCTTCAGAGGAACCCATAGCAAAGAAACTCCAAGATGAGAGTTTCTTTGCTAATGTTAATTTCATTGTCTCCTAGACAGAAACGAGCCATCTTTGAGACTTCAATGAGATTTTAGCTGTTTTATGCATCTTCTCAAAGTTGTCTCAAATGTGGCTCATTACTTCTAAATCTCAGAGATATTGATTGATATTTGCCTCGTGTGTGACTCACATATTTTTTTTGTTTTCCCAAAGCAGTGTTTCCCACACTTAAAGTATACAGTACTTTTAAACTGTTCATTTGGGTTTTCTGATATGATCCTTTAAAAATGTTTTGAGTTAAAGTAAAAATCTTTATATTAAGGAATATATTCTGCTGAAAACAATTCACACTATATTGCCCCATCCTGACTCATATATAGTACAGTACATGTATTAAAACATAATGCAAATAATAGCTAAAATGCTTTGGGGTTTAAGGGCTAGGGTTCTCTGACAGAGAGTTCCATCTCCTGTTTAGTACTTTTTTTTTTTTTAATACTTCATCTTACTCTTCACATGATGGAGATGGAGGGGAGGGTTAGTAGGTTGGATCTCTGAAATGAAGATATGTAGGTTGGTAACAACTAAAGTCAATTACAAAATTGCTTTATAATAGATAAATGTTTTATTTCAAAATCTAGCTTCTTTATTTAAAAAAAAAAAAAAATCCAACCATTCATCCAGACCTTTAGGTGGCGGTAGCGCACCACCTACTTTGCCTGCACCGGATAAAATGAAGAAGATAAAGTGGACGGTGAAGGTGGGGTGACTTTTTCGCGCTAAATTTAAAATGAATTATTATTGACTAGGAGTCGAAATGTAAGTTAAAACCACATAGTCTGTGGTAGAAAAACAAATAATGTGGTATATTTAGCTTACGTTTGTTCTTAAATTGCAAAAGGAATTCAAATGCTGCCTGTGGGTGGTTTAGCATTGTGGATTAGCATGTCTAGGTAACTAACACTAAATTTTTTTTTATGTTAAAAATCAGTCACCTAGTTACAGTATTATTATTATTAGGCATGCCCTAAGTTAACCAGTGTGGTTTGACATATTAAGTTACTTTTTACCTTAAAAAAAAAAAGAAGAAGAAAAAAGTAAACTAATGTTACTGCATGATCAGTTTTTGAAAACCATTAGTTTTATTATAAAACTGTTCAGTGTTTAACGGTAGTTACCAGAACATCAGTTAATTATATTCTATAAATAAAGACCAACATGTTTGTTTGTGGAAAGTTTATCTTGGTAATTATATACATTTTACTTTATCTGGGTTCTTTTCAGAAGCATGCCACTTCAGGAGACGAAGCATCTCAACAACAAAAAGGAGAATGTTCCGGAGTCTCTTATATAGATCATGTTCATGTTGGTGGGGATGCGGCAAAAATGGCAATTCATCATTGGTATGTAAAAAAGGGGTGAAAGTTTTGATGTTAAATCTAACATTGTAGAAATTAAAACTTTTAATTATGCACTATTTTCTTATTTATTGCTGATTTTCATACACTATAAACTGTCCAGTTTCTACCTTGGACAAGTGACTTGAAAAGTTACTATATTAATAATGCGTAAGGCAACCCCAACACACATGGCTAAGGGACATTTACTGTCCATTTTCAAAGGCTAGAAAACAGCCTTGACTGATTTCAACATCTGCTTTGTTGGGAGTGTAAGAGGGTATAATTGACCCTATGGTCTGTGTGGGAATGATGTTCCTCTGCTCTCCATCCATCACAGATGCAGTTGCTAATCACAGCTAATGTTTGCTCATGTAGATAGATTAGGGCAATTAACATGCTCAACAATCAGCAATTATATAAAAAAAAAATAACACAAGATTTGGTTTCGGGAGACTCAGAGGCTGTGAGGACATTGTACAGTATATATCCACATTGGTAAAAAAAAAAAAAAAACTGGATGAAAATACAGGAGAAGTTGTAAAGTAGAAAAAGATCAATGCAGTGGATGCCTTTACTGCACATCTCCATATAAACATTTAAATTATGAACATATTTTACAACTCTTGCCATTCATCATTACCCTTTTTTTGGCAAGAATTGTGTTTGCTAGAAGATACATTGTCTTACAGCACCACTTATTTGTAAGCATTCTTATGGTCAATTAGTATTCAGCATTGTCACCAGAGGTGCTGCTTGTCAACATGCAAGGTGGGCAACTATTTGGGGCCCCAGACAAGTAGGAGCCCACTCTGGGTACTCCGGTTTCCTCCCACAGTCCAAAGACATGTAGGTTAGGTTAACTGGCGTTACCAAAAATTGGTAGTAGTGTGTGTGCCCTGCGATGTATTGGCACCCTGTCCAGGGTGTACCCCGCCTTGTGCCCTAAGTCTCCTGGGATAGGCTCCAGGCCCCCCTTGACCCTGAATACAGGATTAAGCGCTATAGACGATGAGTGAAAGTGAGGACACTATGATGAATGCTTTATGGTTGAAAAGTTTGCCTAGGGCCCCAACAGACTCTAGAATCACTTCTTACTGCCATCACAAGAAACCAACACCAACATGTGATCCAAACTTCAACAGAATCCCAACTCTCCCTCTGGCTGCTTTAAATAAAGATTGGGAGAAATTATGTACTGTAGATTGAGATCACTAACTACACCGGTTAGCACTCTCATCTCACTGGGTTCTTCAGGATTATATACTCCAGGAAACTGCCTTTTCAGATATTACCTGTACAGGCATCACTACTTTCAGTGAAAGCTGAACAAACTCCTTATAAAGAGATATAAAGAAAATATCCAACTTCTTTATAAATGAGAGACACTGAAGTTAAACACCGGCCTGTTGAAGGTTGCTAATACTTTCTTTGTTTTTTCCCCAAAGTGCAGCTTCTTAAAATAAACCGTGCTTGGTGGACATAGCTGAGGTGTAGGAGCGCATATGAGGGCAACTCAGCAGTTTTTTGGCCTGAAATCTATGTGAGAGACTCATTTCAGATTCCCTCAGTCAGCTCAGGGGAACATCAATAATGCAGCAGCTACATGGAGAACATTTAACTCAGAGAGGAGGATTTAATGTAGAAAGTCTTAGCAAAGAAAAAATAAAAAATAAAATATCAGAACTGTACTGTTCCATAAAGATGAGATGATGCTTGAGAGGGTTTTTATTGATTTCTTTTCCCCTTAAGTTTGCAGATAGGCTTCCATCCAAATGATTTTAGAGAGCTGCAAAACTTGCTAATGCAAGTAACAAAAAGGATCTACAAACACTGACATTTTTTTTTCTTTTTTTTTTTTTTTTACAAAAGCCTTTAGTGAAGTTAAGCTCAAGGTTCTGTGTATCACACTCAAATTATTTTCCTCCAACTTTGGTCAACTGTCTTCAATCTTTCACTTTGGTGAAAGTGGCATTGTCATTCTGGAACAGGTTTGGGCCTCTTAGTTCCAATGAAGGGAAACTGTAATGTGACAGAATACATCAACATCTCAGCAGGAACCGTAGTTACATACTGTATAGTGGATCCGTTGTCTGGATAACATTCGAAAGTCAGAATTAATTTGATAAAATAACATTTAGATAATATTGGGTGGAGTGATTGTTCAGTTGGCCAAGGCTCTAGACTGTTGATTTGGGGATCAGGGTTCAAACCTCACTGTTGGTGAGTTGCCACACCCCATGCCACCCAGCCACTGTATGCAATGTCGATCCCAAGCCCGCTTAGAAAAATGGTAGTTTTGCATCGAGAATAGCATTTAGTATAAAACCTGTCCAAGCTGCATGTGGATCAGATAGTCTGCTGTGGTGACCCCTTGATGGGAACACCTGAAAGATTTTGAGAGAAGATGGAATGAATGACCCAAAGACAGCATTGCAAATATACCATAAAACCTACCAAATTTAATCCTTTATTTAAAATATTTATGCTGATTAACATTCATTCACACAACGTCTGACCACAGCCATGGTCACTTAAGGTTCAAATTAGGTTTAGAATTCTGACTGCAGATTGGGACGGATACAACACCACACAAGTTATTTGTACCCTTTTGGCTCCTTTCCAACATAATAATTTGGCAAATTGCTGTTGTCTGGTATTTGTTTTGCGATTCTCATTGTTATGCACACACATTAACTAACATAATGACACGTTCCCTTGTGGTCTAGTTTTCATTGGACCAACATGCAAGGACACTAGACCAGTCTTTTCAAAATGTATTATTAAAAAAGCAACACTAAGAATGCATGAACCATGCAAATTAACGAGGACAATGAGTCGGCACAGTAGACAGACGGAAATATCTTTCCTTAGAGGCAGATGATGCCCGCTGGAGCAATGCATGAACAAGCTGAGATCAGCACACTGAAAGTGAGAGGTTAATCAGAGTAGGATGAGAGAGGGTAGAAAGAGCTGGCTTTAATTAGTTTTGCTAATTAGTTATGCAAGAGTTCAAGCAGATATTCAAAATCTAATGTCCTGTGAAAAAGCCAAGATCATAGTTCAGTGAATACATGCACGTCTCTGTACAAACAGGGCATGAGGTGCCGGTAACGGAGGTAACAGAGGTGCCGGCTATGAGGAACCTGGTTAGTTAAGTTTAAGTTTAGTCAAGCCTTGAAACCTTGACGCTTGAGGCGGCTCGGAACCCCAAGGCGAGGGCATGAGAAAAGGAGTTCATTTGATTTTGGTTAAGAAAACAGACATGGCCAGGTAAACAGTTTAAAACTCTCCTTACTAGCAAACACAAGAAACCAGAACCCGAATCACCAGCAAGGAGTAAGCCAGTCACTTAACAGGAACAGGTTCAGGGGAATACTTTCTGAGTTTAGCAGCCAGCAGATGGTTGGAAAGCCAAATCAGCACAAACTTAAGCAGGACAATAGCAAACAAGCTGGCCCTTGACTGTGTAAAACAAGGCACAGGTGCAGCTTGTAAAGAGAGTGCACAGGCTGGGAAAGAGGAAGAACTAATTTGAGCCAGGGTGTCCTGGAATTAACTGAAATAACAGTCCAGACTGGAAGCCAGGAACATGACACCAGTGGTAATCAGTGCTCCTGCTGCAGGGACTGGAGTCGAGCTCAGGACATCGGCTTGTTATTAATATTGGTTTAAAATCATTTTTGCAACATTTTGTTAGGTGGCATTCGTTCAACATTATCCCTTCATCATGTAGTCATCGTTGTTTTGACGTCATTTAGTCAAAGCAATTCTAACGTTCAAAAAGAAACTAAAACCCCCATTGTCCCAATGTCTGTAATTCTGCCAAGTTAACATCACCTCAACATTTTGACAAACCAGGAACAGATTTTAGACGTCCATCCATCCATCCATCCATCCATCCATCCATCCATCCATCCATCCATCCCTCCCAATATGTCCCCTTTCTCTATTCAGAACCAAATACTGCCAATTTTCACCAAAGGGTCCCATCCTTTTCCTTTTCATGAGCTTATGATCACTACATCTCCATTTCAGGAAAAGATGGTGACGGAGCTGTTTTTGAAACAACAGTGAAGGTGTGAGAACTGAACGCACGTAGCAAAACGGATAAAAGCTTATGTGGCGCTCAGGGTACCAATCCTTTTCCTGTTCTACCAACCTCTGAAGCATTCTTTAAAAAAGATGTTAGATTAGCATTGTTTTAGCTCCAGTCATAGAAAAACAACACAGAGTCTGAAACCTGCTCTAAATGTTTAGCTAATTATCATGTGTTCTTTGGCTTGAATCAAAAACAGTAGGAGACAAGCCACTGCTCGGAATGGGAATGGGGCAATATGTAGCTCTCAGCATGGCGTGTGTATTCATAATAATCCAAACACCTTGTTGGATAAGACGAATAAGGGAAAAAACATTAAGGCTATAGATGAGTGGTTGCCCTCGCAGTCGGAAAACGAAAATGGTAATTTTGACCATGGCGGTCTAGAGAGCAAATACTGTAGGTGGTAGGATGGTGTTACACTAGCTACCTGTATCACAGGCATCAGTGAGTTCATGTATGACAAAGCATTAGTCATTGGCTTTGTGTCTCTGAGAAAGCATTACGCTCACCAACTGATAGGAGAGAGACGAGTGCTTTGCTTTGTTAGTCATAAAGAAATGTACAAGCCAAAGACCTGCACATTTTTCCTTAGATTGTAAAAGCCATTTCAATTCCATGTCTAATACTGTTTTTGTATACTTTTGTAGTATATGAGTTTCTGCCTAGGCAGCATTTAGTGGCAGAGGTTTATTGGTTAGCCCTGTGGCCTTGCATCTCCAGGGGCGAGGGTTCAATTCTCACTGGGTCTGCTTTCAGAGAACAGACCTCAGAAGTTAAGAGGGTTATTTGGCCACTTTCCAATATAATGTTTTAGTAAATTGCTGTTGTCCAATGTCACTTTTTGTGATGCACATTGTTACAGTATACACCAGGGGTGGCCAAGTTCGGTCCTAGAGAGCCGCAATCCTGCAGAGTTCAGCTTAATTACTAAGGCTACTGGCAGGAAAGTTTTTTTTTTCAGGGCTGGAGCTGAACTCTGCAGGATTGCGGCTCTCTAGGACCGAACTTGGCCACCCCTGGTATACACACATTTACTACGGTAACAATGAAATGGCTTCCACAGTCCAAAGACATGTACAATAGGTTATGTACAGTATGGCTACTTGGCCTTTCCAAATTGCCTAGAGTATGGGAGTGAGTGGTTGTGCTTGTGTGCCCTGCGATGGATTGGCACCCCATCCAGGGCGTAGCCCCGTCTGGTACCCAACGTCTCCTGGGAGAGGCTTCAGGCTTCCTGCAACCCTGTAAAGGATAAGAACTATAAAAAATGAATGAGTGAAAAAGACATTCTCCCAATTTAAGCTATGATCCATAGAGCAGTAACATGTATGTTGGTTAGGAGCACTTCACACAGTGGAAATTGCTAATTAATAATAATATTGGCTGATACTTAAATGTCTTTCCTCATGTCTATCATTGTTAGATTATCTAAAATTGTAGGAACACAGACACAGACTGATGTATGATTAATGTGGTGGTTAAACAAATATTATACAGTACAACAGTTAGTTCTGACCAAGTAATGTAATTGGATTTGAGACATTCCATGAGTGCTAATAAAGAGCAGCACTCTGAAGTTTAAATACTCCACTGCTGGGTCTTTGTGCATGCAACCAAACCACCGCATGCTGTGCTGGTCCCAATTAGAAAATAGGGGGGTTGTGAAAGTAAAGGCATCTGGCACGAAACCTGTGCCAAATGTCGAAAATTAAATGATCTAAAATAAAATGAACAAAGCTCAATAACTAAATAAGTAAATAAATAAACGACACGTGCAGAGCTACTGCATAAAACACTATCACACTTGAGGCCTTGATGCTTTTGTGCTTCAGTAAAAAAAAATTAAAATAAAAAATTGAACAAAGATGAATAGAACGATAGATGATGGATTGATAAATCTTTGAACACATAAAACACCTCTGTCATCTCTCTTTGTCATGGGGAAAAAAGGTCAACAAAACACACAACAACAGATAGATCCAAAAACAGGATATTTAAAAGTCATTTGATTGGATGAGATGAGATTCTTTCCACAAGTGCCACTAATAGACGGTAACAGCGCTGGAACATTTAACTACAGTATATGTATAACTCCATGGCACAGATTTTCTAACAAATATTAATTACACTAACCGTCAGTCGCAGCATGGGTGAAAGTAGGTTGGCATGGACCGCAGTATTAACAAGAGAGCAGCTACTGTACAGTACATGCCAAAACCCTCATTCAAAACCAGTCATGGAAGCACTTTCAGTATAAAAACACATCTGATAATGTTATGTCATCTTAAATAAAACTTTGTTTTCTTAGTAATTGCTTCTAAGTCATTCCTAATCACCTCTGTGTTGTTTTATTTATGACTATGGTGAGCTACAAAACTTAACTAACTTCAGGCACAAGACTGAATCCCAAATCCCTCTCTAAACCCTGATCAACAGCACTACTTGGTGTGTGGAACATGAGATTTGTACACCATAAATAGGCTTTACATTTAACGCTATTTGGGATTCAAGCCCTCAACCCAGATGTTGATATTCTAACCTGCTGATATTTTAAAGTGAAATAAGTGGAAATATAAAGAGAAACTTTTGAGATTAATATGATTACTACCATCTCCGTGTTAGTTAATTAGTTCCGCCAGTAACATAAGGATATGGGTTGGCGGCACAAAATAACTTGGTAATAAACAAACTATAATCTGTTAATAATAAATAGCATTTGTAGAATGTTTTATAAAAACATCACACTCAAGGTGCTGTTGTACCAAATACAGTGGAACCTCGGATTGCGAGTAACTTGGTTTAGGAGTGTTCTGCAAGACGAGCAAAGATTTTAAATAAATTTTGACTTGAAAAACGAGCATGTCTTGGTTTACGAGTGCCGAGTTTTTTGACACACACACACATACACACACTCTTGCCTTTACATCCCCCCTCCCTGGTTTCACACAGACGCACACTCTGCTCTACACAGAAACTCTGCTCTGTCGCGATTCTTTTCAAAGGTAAGGTGCTGGTTCATTTGTTTTGTTTTTTATTTTACTTTACAGCAGCAATTCCATTAGTCTGCACTCACGCGAGTGTCATTAGAGATGTCTTTTTGTCCCGTTAAAACAGTGTTTCTGTTGTGTGTGTTTGTTGTGAAACTTAAAAAGCGAGGTGGGGGGAGGGAGGAGGAGTTTTACTGTGTAAGACGAGGTGAGGAAAGGGGCCAATTCCACACACGCACAAATACATGGTGCCTGCGCACACAAACGGAAACCCTTATCTGTTGGGATTTATTTGAACCTTTTTTAAAGGTAAAGTGCAGGTTAATTTGTTTTATTTTTACTTTATATATTGTATTAATTATTTTTCTGTATTTTTTTGGGCTGTGGGACGAATTATTTGAGTTTTCATTATTTCTTATGGGAAGATTTGATTTGGTTTATGAGCGTTTTAGAATATGAGCTCGCTTCCTGAACAAATTATGCTCGTAATCCAAGGTTCCACTGTATCACAATCATCTTATGATAACCAGCACAACAGCACTCCCTCTAAATAGCTAAATACAAATCCTGCTGCAAATTTGCCAAATACCTGCACAGACATGTTTTTTTTTTCCAAACCAGTAATTCAAACATTATACCATTTTCTCTCCCTTTATAACTGGATCAAGAATTCTACTTTAATAACTAATTTAAAATAGCTTCTTATTCGCACAGCGTACGTGATGAGCAGAGTTGCAACATGCTACTGTGAACAATGCATGCATTCGCTTAATTAAAATCAGTTTGATAATTATTCACCAAAGTGACTCCCAGCTACTGTACTGAAGAAACGACCTTCAGGTCAGCGCTTATGTACTGTACCCGTCAGCCTGTACTGCGATCCATCTGTGGAAACTGATAACGAGCTCTCGTCAGCAGATACTTTATATGCAATGGCTTGGCATTTCAGAGAATATATCTGTAGGCAGATATTTTGAGGAAGAAAAACAACAAAAGAACGAGAGTCCTCTGGAGCGTGAATGTCTTTGTGTTAGTCTTCTATTCTATCTTGTGCTATTAAAGAGCTGATAAGTGTTTTAAGCTTAGCTATCACTCCATCACACGATACATGGATCATCTGAAGGCATCTCACTGATAGTGATGTAGAAGATGTACTTTTAATTAAAAAAAAAGTTGCTTTAATCACACATCAGTGCAAAGCAGCTCGTTTATTTGCTAGCTAATCTACTAATGTTAACATAACAACTTGCAGTAAATATATATATATATATAAAAGAAATATGTGGCTGGTCTGATTTAAGAGAATATATTACATACAAAGTATATTACATAAAATAAATCTGTGTTTATACTTAATACATTTAAATATCTTTCTAACTACTAGATTACATTAGTGAGCATGGGCAAGTCATGTAGTGTTAACATATGCCAATTAAATTATAATTACAATAATAATAATAATAATATTTTGCAAGGATGATGGAAATTATAAAAACTTTAAGTTTAGTATCCAACTAACATGAAAAATATGTGCTCGGTAACATAATGTAGCTGTGGCAGAACGTCAGTGACTTTGAGTTGATTCTATAATTGCATTCATGGTTTTGAAAATGCATGGACAAATCATGTTGGCTGTATTCAAGCAAATTGTTTTAACTAGCATGTAGACGGAACCATCCATTGATCCATCAAATATAAAATAAGTATAAATGGTGTCAAATAATAAAAATAAGAGTCAAAATGGAGACTTGTGATGAAATTTTTATGGATAACTTGCTGCCAACACGTGGTAGAGACACATCTGTCTCTGTGAACTGTACACACAATCATCCACCACATCCTCCATACAGTCCTGAGCCATTTCCACATGTTTGGGAGATTAAAAGAGCTCCTAGGAGGCCAGCATTTCAGTCATGGGTCCAACATAAGATTACTTAACTTTTTTTTTCTCATGCATGCAGTAAGATTAAAGTATTTGTTATCTCTAGAAGGTACATTACGAGCAGTTATGTTCCAGATCATGTCACAGAATCCAGCAATCTTTGTACAAAATTCAGCGCTTTTTCCCTCGAGGTGGGTGTGGTTATACGCATCACTCAACAGAGCCAATCAACGCGATAGTTTACCGTGTATACAGACTGTGCAGAACACACAGAAACAATCATAATGCTCCTACCAGGCAGCCAAATCCTCACAAAAATACCAGCAAAAATGCGACACAGCATGGTTTACTCCCAAAAAAATGCAAGTAGACTAAGAAAACTGAACCTTGTAATATGAATGTTTGTTTTTTTATCATAGAAAATAGTTTGTTTCATATGTTCCAAGTGCGACAATTTGTTAGAGAAACATATCTGCAGCAGTCTGAGGTGAGAGTGTAAAACACCCAAACTGAGAGCACAGTGTCATGCGCTCGAATCAAAATGTCGAGTAAAAGCGATATTATGAATAGTTTTGTGGCGTATTTAATAATCTACTTTAAAATAAGCTGCTAATGCGGTATTTGCTCAATGTAAACAAACATTTTTATCTACATTTTATCTACATTTTATCTTTTTCCATTTCTCATCTGTGATTGACTCTCTGATTACTGAACAGGGAGTGTATTTAGCTGATGATGTAAGATGTACAACTTCGCGTAAACAAACTTTAAGATACTTACAAAAGTTTATTTCTTTGTATTAATAAGTTAGATAGACAGGTCTTCTGTACAGAAAGACAGGCAGACAGACACATACTGTAAGTGCGCTTCAAACTGAAATATTGTCATACTGTAAATATATGAAGAGATAAATAGGATCCAGATGTTTTACTAATGGAATTGTTGGTTGTCTGGGGGCGTGGTGAAAAAATCTAATGTGTATTTATTGAAAGTATGTAGCTGCATCCCACTTTTTTCTTAATCTTATCAAAACCCTCGTAGTCCTATTGACATTGTACTTCTAAAAGTAGAATGTATTATATCTGGTTTGCTGTCAAAACGTCACTAGGTTAAATTGAAAAGCAGTTTAGTCTAGTCTAGTCTAGTCTAAACTAGTATAATATAGCAGTATAGCAAATTTGCAGTACTGTTCTGGCATGAAGGCTTTCAGAACAGCTAACATTTGTGTCTTAAAATAACAACTTAGTTACTTAATGCCATACACAACTGGCAGTTTTGAAATCTCCAGTATTGTTCAGAAAATGAATTACAAAACAGAAAGGATTTGTAATAAGGTGCACTAATCTCGGAAGGTTTTCCACTAGATTGTGGAGCATGGCTCTGATGATTTATGTTCGTTCAGCCTTATTAAGAGCTTTAATGAGCTCAGGCACTGATATTGGGACATCAAAGATGCTGCAGTTCCAGGGCTCTGTGTAGGAGTTCATTTACTCCATCCTTAAGATACCATGTCTTCATGGAGCTCGCTTTGTGTACAGTGGCACTGTCATGCTGGAGCAGGTTTGGGTTTCTTAATTCCAGTGAGGGGGGAAAAATGACCTTGGAAAAGTGTATATTTCTAACTTTGTGGCAACAGATTAGGGTAAAACCAACCAAAAACATAACAGTCTGGCATCCACACACTAAAGTTTGGGACCACGTTCTAACTCCATGGTCGTTCTTGATTTTTATTTCTTTCTACCCTGTAAAATAATACTGAAGGCATTTATCAAAAATATGCAATAATCTCTTTTGAGCAGGTAATGTTAAGATGTATCTGCTGCTTATACTCTGTAAAACCTTCCTAATGGATCTAAAGTAACATGAGGTGCTGTTTGTTAATTGGTGATTTCTGAGGCTGGTGACTCTAAATGAACTTCTCCTCTGCAGCAATATAGTAAGTTTTGGTCTTGCTTGCCTGGGAAGGTCTTCATGAGACCCAGTTTCATCATGGGGCTTGATGGGTTTTGCAAATGCACTTGACATCATACTGTTCTGTATTGTCCAGTGTCTTTGCAAAACCCATCAAACTCCATGATGAAACTGTCTCAACAACCACATTGTTTTTCTGGAATAGTTCCTGTAAGACCTATTCCAGAAAAACAATGTGACTGTTGTTGTTGTTATTACATAATTTCATAATTCCATGTGTTATTTCATAGTTTTGAAATCACCAGTAGAAAATAAATCACAAAACAAATAAAGAAATTTGCAAGTGATCCCATACTTTTGAGCGGTAGTGTGCAGTATTTTTTGCCCATATACTGTATGTACTGTATTTTGTTGTATGAATGTATTGTCTGTTTAATGTAAATTATTTTTGCTCCTTCTGCTAAAGTGTGCCAATAATTCCTGAGTTAAATATCCTTCCTTCCTACAGTAATAGATTTTTTAATTGAATAGCTGGATTGTTTTCATGAAACAAATCTGTCTTGGAGTCTTCCATTTAATTCTACTGTATGTTCATTTATTAATTTTTGACCCTCAAGCCATTTTCTGTCTTTTTGTGCAAACCAGTGTCTCTGAGGTTCAGGTTCAGGAGCATGCCTTGAGCATCACGTTCATGCATTGCCTTGTTTTGCATATTACCCCAGAATGGGAATGGTGCCACTTATCGACCTCTGTACAAGCAGCATTATTGAATTCTGGTCTTGTATTGTTAGGGCACTGCAGACTGCAGGAATTTTTCCCTTTGTTCAATCACCTGATTAATCCATAGCGAGGTCTGGCAATTACTGCAGTGGACGTGTCGGATCCGGGTTAGAATGTGATAATGGGCTGAAAATTCAGTGGATCTCTCGAGGGTGGAGTGTAGAGTGTAGAGATGTAGCACTTGAATGGAGAATAGAGATTAATGTTATGTGTGAAGGTCACACATATAAGCACAGGACAGTGTGTGGAAGAAGAAAAAAAACAACAACATCTGGCTGCTTTTAACTTTCAAGGTCATTCTTTTTTTTTCTTTTTTTAACATCCACCCCTTTTTTCTATAAATATCCCACTCACACAGGATGGAGTGCAGGTCTGAAGTGCCATGCTGTTTCTATGGCACCTGGATGACGCATGTCTCATCATCTCACTGCGTGCTGATATTAACTGTGGTGATCTATTGATGTCATTCTACCCGTGAAAAAAAAATGGTGTATTTAACAACCACGTTCAGCTATATAGAGCCAAATATATACTTGATACAGTAATGTGTGTGGAGTATACAGTATAGAAATCTACCAGGAATAACATTAAAACCACTGACAGGTTCAATGAATAGCATTGAGTATCTCGCTAAAGTGGCACCTGTCAAGGGTTGGGATATATCAGGCAGCAAGTTTTCAGAATTGATGTGTTGGAAGCGGGACAAATGAGCAAGTGTAAGATGCGACTTTATCCAAATTGTGATGGCTAGAACACTGGGTCAGGGCATTTCCAACACTTCAGGTCATATGGGGTGTCCCTGGTGTACCTACCAAAAGTTGTCCATGGACCGGTGACAGGATCATGAGCACCCAAAGATCATCAATGTGTGTCGGGAACGTAGATCCGATCCTACAGTAGCACAAATAGCTGAAAAAGTTAATACTGGCTCTCACGGAAACATGCAAGAAAAAATATTGCTTTCACTTGTTGTGAAAAGGGTTATGTAGCTTTAGGCTGGTCATGGCCACAAATCAATGGCAAAAGCAGCAGGACCTGAAGAAGGTGGCCTGGTCTGATGACTCACATTTGATTTCATATCATGTGAAACCATGGGTCTTGCCATTCATGGTGATGTTATTTGCACAAGTACTGTACCATCTACTTAAACATTGTTGCAGGAAGCACCTTCATGGCGATAGTGTTCCCAAATGGCAGTCGTCGATTCAAGCACCCTGACACACTACGTACAAATATGACAGAGTTCAATGTGTTGACTTGACCACATTCCTCAGATGGGATATGTTCAGCACCTTCATGCTTATACAGTAGCTGCATCACGGCTCTGCCGATATTAAGCACAACCTCGAGTGAGAAATTGCATATAACTGCAAGGAGTGTTGTCTGCTTGTTTGGATTACATAATGTCTGCTTTAATGAAGGTTTATTTAGCTTTAATGAGCTTCGTACTGTATATTACAGGAAGATTTATAGTCCTAGTTGCGCTCCACTAATCATAGTCCGGATATCATAATTATCCCTAGCATTCTGAATAATACACACTTAAGCAAAGCATGGCCATGATTTACTAACTGTGGACTCTATTATACAAAGACATGAATTGTAATATTCATTGGATATAAAACCATACTCTGTATTTGGAGTCTGTGTTTGTTTAAGAACTTAGCATTAAGATCTGTTTCTGCTGTGTTTGGTCAAAGGCTGAACAATTGCACTTTAGTCTCGTTTGATCCTATGACATTGTTCCAGAAACCTTGTGGTTTGGTCAGATGCAGTTATGCGAACCCCACTTGTGCTTCTGTGTTCTTTTTAGATAGAGGATGTTTTCTTCTGGCAAGTGTTCCAAACAAACCATACGGTCTTGTTCGGTCTTCTTCTAATTGTGCTGTCATGGACAATTTAACATGCTCAGTGAGTCCTGTAGGGTCTGAGATGTAGGTGCTAGCTATATTTCTCAGAGCAGTGCACGGTCTGCCATGGGTTTAAATGTGCGGGGATATTCATTCCTGGAAATTGAATGCTTGTAAATAATCTTTCTCACTGTAGAACGCTGAACCCAGAATTGTTTGGAAATGGTTTTATAACTCTTTCCAGATTGATGTGCTGCGACAATTTCGTCTGTAAGACCATGGCTTATGTCTTTCCCACTTGGCATTAACTCGCACATGAATGTCGCAGACCGGCAAACTGACAAAAATTGTAATGTTATAAACATATGTACATCTGCTTACTATATTAAATCCTATATATATATATATATATATATATATATATATATATATATATATATATATACACACACACACACACAGTCATGGCCAAAAGTTTTGAGAATGACACAAATATTAGTTTTCACAAAGTTTTCTGCTAACCCGCTTTTAGATCTTTCAGTTGTTTCTGTGATGTACTGAAATATAATTACAAGCACTTCATACGTTTCAAAGGGTTTGATCGACAATTACATGACATTTATGCAAAGAGTCAGTATTTGCAGTGTTGGCGCTTCTTGTTCAGGACCTCTGCAATTCGACTGGGCTGCTCTCAATCAACTTCTGGGCCAAATCCTGACTGATAGCAACCCATTCTTTCATAATCACTTCTTGGAGTTTGTCAGAATTAGTGGGTTTTTGTTTGTCCACCCGCCTCTGGAGGATTGACCACAAGTTCTCAATGGGATTAAGATCTGGGGAGTTTCCAGGCCATGGACCCAAAAATTCTACGTTTTGGTCCCCGAGCCACTTAGTTATCACTTTTGTCTTATGGCATGGTGCTCCATCATGCTGGAAAATGCATTGTTCTTCACCAAACTGTTGTTGGACTGTTGGAAGAAGTTGCTGTTGGAGAGTGTTTTGGTACCATTCTTTATTCATGAATGTGTTTTGGGGCAAAATTGTGAGTGAGCCCACTCCCTTGGATGAGAAGCAACCCCACACATGAATGGTCTCAGGATGCTTTACTGTTGGCATGACACAGGACTGATGGTAGCGCTCACCTTTTCTTCTCCAGACAAGCCTTTTTCCAGATGCCCCAAACAATCGGAAAGAGGCTTCATCCGAGAATATGACTTTACCCCAGTCCTCAGCAGTCCAATCGCCATACTTTTTGCAGAAGATCAATCTGTCCCTGATGTTTTTTTTGGAGAGAAGTGACTTCTTTGCTGCCGTTCTTGACATCATGCCATCTTCCAAAAGTCTTGGCCTCACTGTGCGTACAGATGGGCTCACACCTGCCTGCTGCCATTCCTGAGCAAGCTCTGCACTGGTGGCACTCCGATCCCGCAGCTGAATCCTCTTTAGGAGACGATCCTGGCGCTTTCTTGGACGCCCTGAAGCCTTCTTAACAAATTGAACCTCTTTCCTTGAAGTTCTTGATGATCCTATAAATTGTTGATTTAGGTGCAATCTTAGTAGCCACAATATCCTTGCCTATGAAGCCATTTTTATGCAACGCAATGATGGCTGCACGCGTTTCTTTGCAGGTCACCATGGTTAACAATGAAAGAACAATTATTTCACGCATCACCCTCCTTTTAACATGTCAAGTCTGCCATTCTAACCCAATCAGCCTGACATAATTATCTCCAGCCTTGTGCTCGTCAACATTCTCACCTGATTTAACAAGACGATTACTGAAATGATCTCAGCAGGTCCTTTAATGACAGCAATGAAATGCAGTGGAAAGTTTTTTTTCGGGATTAAGTTAATTTTCATGGCAAAGAAGGACTATGCAATTCTTCTGATCACTCTTCATAACATTCTGGAGTATATGCAAATTGCTATTATAAAAACTTAAGCAGCAACTTTTCCAATTTCCAATATTTATGTAATTCTCAAAACTTTTGGCCACGACTGTATATTACACACACACACACAGACATTTTATAGTTGTAGGTGACATGTGACATGTGTCTTTAGAACCTAAAATAAGTAAAATATCCATATTTTTCAAAACCAATAACTGTTATTCATTTTATACATTTATAGGAGTGCACATAAAACACAACACACAGTTCAGGAAGCTTAGGAGTCACTTGTCTTACAATTTTCTTGCAAATGGATTTTATTCCTGACATTCCTAAAATGGTGTGGCCTCCTACAAAATAGACCACAATCAGTATATTGACAAGTCCTTCCTATCAATATTGTGCAGGTTGGATATATTACAAAACACGAGGACAGAAGTGTTGTGGGTCTGTGTATTTTTAAACACATTTCACACACTCTGATACGACTTTCAGACAAGACAAGATGCATGAACACACACAACATTATACATCATTAGTTTACAGTACTATCCTGAATATAACTTATAAAATTATACTGGCTGTCTCCCTGAATGGGAATATTAATCATTTTATATATTCAAATATAATATTTAAATATTTATATATGTGTACATATATTTCTTTTTTTTTGTATGACGCTTCGGAAAACGTCAGCATTTGATACAGCGGAAGTCAGCAAAGCGTTTCAGTCGAACGAACAACACAGAGGAAAGCAAAGAGAAATGATAGTATAAAATACAATATTATTTACAATTCAGTGCCTTTACAAAGCAGCAATAAAATATAACACTATATTAGTTACTAAATAGAGGAGGATGTAAAGCAAGTATATGAATATTTTGTCATGTATTGTGAGCAAGATTAATTAATAAATACATTATTCATCTTTGGGGAATGAGTTCTGTTTATAGATAACTACACTGCAGAAAATGATAGCTAGTGGAAAGAGCTTAATTATAGTCAATTATGTGAGATACAGTATATCCTATTATAAGATTACAACAAACCATTTGAACTGATTAAAAACTTGTTTTATTGGTAGATACACTGCCTGGCCATAAAAAATATATAGATTAATATAGAAACTTCATAGATGTGATGACCTGGTCAGTAAGTACATTCAGGTCGTCAGCTGACTTCATTTTATTGCCACATAACGTTGCTGACTCTAGACCTGAGCAACTGAAACAACCCCAGATCATAACCCCGTCTCCAGGGGCGTGTACAGTGGCCGCTAATCATGATGGGTGCATCGCGTCCCTCCTTACCCTGATACATCCATGGCTAAACTCAGCAGAACACTTGACCAGCTTCCATCGCTCCGAAGGCGAATCTTTATGCTCCCTAACAAACTGAAGCTTTTGGCTGTGTTCCATTCTGAAGTGTACTTCACAGGGTGCTTCCAAATCCGCGTGCAGGGAATGTCGGTTAAGGGAACTTCCCTTGAAAAAAATTCCACCATGTATTCGAAACACCCTGCCATCTCACCGGTATCAACTCCTCTGTGCGTTCCCATGGTAACACAAGCACCTCATGTACTTGTTGCTGCTACTGTGGAAATTTCACAGTATGAACATTTAAATATTGAATATTTGTATTCAATAGTATATTTATTCAATAGTATATGTTTCATAATGATATAAAGAAACTATTACTATACTATTGAAATTTTTTTTTTAATTATTAAAATTTACATGATATACTGAGAAATCATTAATATTGTGCATTTATTCTTACAGATTACTAGCCAATAGTAAGGATTTATAAATTAAATTATATGTAAACTTATTTCGTCATATTCATTTGATATCCTCGTCCTCCATAATAATTTACATATACAGTGGAACCTCGGATTGCGAGTATCGTGGTTTACGAGTGTTCCGCAAACCGAGCAAAAATTTAATAAATTTTAAATTGGAAACCGAGCAAGTATTAGTTTACGAGCGCCGAGTATCATGTATCACATATGCGACTCTTATTTTGACACTGAGTGTCACTCACTCACTGTACATATAGGCATTTGGCAGACGCCCTGATCCAGAACGACTTACATTTTTATCTCATTCTACAGCTGAGCAGTGGAGGGTTAAGGGCCTTGCTCAAGGGCCCAACAAGACAACTTGGTGGTCGCCATTTTTTTTCCATGATGGGAATTTTTTCATGTCCACTTCACCGTTCACAGTTCTCTTCGGACTGAACAGTTTGGAATTGCACTTAACAACGCAAATCACCCTGTACAGTGTACTTCGCAGGGAACTTTAAGCCGATCAGAATGCACTTTTTTCTGATGAGTCTCACCCTCAAGAAATTGATAAACTGAAATGATTAACTTATTATTTTTTATGTTTTTTTGCTCATTTTACGCATGAATTTATAGAGCAAAAATATTACTTAGCAACAGATTTACTCACTTACAATTATTCATAATGGCTAGAAATAGGTTCACTGAGCCTATATTGGGTTTACTGTAATCTTATAACAGGAAATATTCACAAATGTTATTCCATTCTAAATTAGAATGATCATTTATTTAGATGTGCATTGTTTGAATAAATCACTGATGATATAACAGATATAACTAATCATTACCTTTTGCTTGGTTTTAAGTAAACAAGAATATGGTTGTGAGCTGTTAAATTACCAGTGCAGTAGTACAGCTACATGTCTGCAGTCCTATGGAAGGGAAGAGTTGTATTTATAATTAAAATGAATCAGTATTCTTACATATTATCGACTCGAACTATAACAGTGTGCTGGTATATTGTATGATGCAATAACTCTTGCTTGGTGCGTCAGATATTCTCATATTGACAATTTTCCCAGGCAATTGAGTTTCCCTGAAAGGATTAAAATATTTAAAAGTATAAGTAATTTAACATATATTACCTACACAGATCAGTGTTAATTACTTGTATGTCACTTGCCTATGGTTCCTATGCTTAAAAGACTAACTAACGCTTAACACTCTTAATTATGGATGATTAGAGCATCACCATGTAGTTTGAATTCTGTTCTTACAGAGTGTCCATTTAGTAAGCGTTGTGTAAGATAAGGCAGTGTGAGAGCAGTAAACCTTCCTTTCCAAAATCCTTCCATCATGCATCGGTAGAGAATTCTGGACAGATGCAGTCATGTGACTTTGACAGTCTCGCCATGTTCGGTGACATGCTCAGTTGAAGGAGTTCTCAGATTTATCAGTTTCGAGATAGCTCTTGCCGTTTAAGTGTTCGCTGTGGCCGTCGATGCTGTAGCAGCCCTGCACCTCGGTGATGGACGAGGCGGTGTAGGACGTCGATCTCAGCGCCTCGGCATTAGCCATCGCGTTGCCAAACTGCATCCGATACTGATTCCAGTGTCTCCGTAACACACTCTGGACCTGAAGAAAGGACACTTTTTAAAAAATTCATTTGGTCACTTTTTCAAATTCACTGTGCTAACCGACGCAATAAATTGCTATAACAACAAGAAGGAAATTAAAAGTAAAGTACAGTGGAACCTCGGATTGCGAGTAACGTGGTTTACGAGTGTTCCGCAAACCGAGCAAAGATTTTTAATAAATTTTTAATCGGAAACCGCGCAAGTATTAGTTTAAAGTTCTCTCACTTTTTCACCTTTTTTTGGGGGAGAGGGAGGAGGAGTATTACTGTGTAAAACGAGGCGAGGGAAGGGGCTAATTCCACACACACACACGGCGCCTGCGCGCACCAACGGAAACACTTATCTGTCGGGATTTATTTGTACTTTCTTTTTTAAAGGTAAAGTGCAGATTAATTTGTTTTATTTTCATTTTATAGATTGTATTAATTATTTTTATGTATTTAATTTTTGGGGCTGTGGAACGAATAATTTGAGTTTTTATTAGAATGTTATTAGAGAACAGTGCAAAGTGCTTCAGAAAGTCCAACTTGACATTTTATGAGCTCTGATTCTTCATGATTGTTGGAATTAAACAGTTCTTAGTCTCCCATTAGTTCAGATAAATGGCTATAACGTTCACTTTTCCATTCCAAGACTTTTTTTTTTTGTCTTTCGTAACACATTGTGTCGAGCGATAATTGCGGCTTTTAGTCATCCGTTCCAACTCTGCTTACTGCTGTATTAGCTCCTCACTCGATAATGGGTATATCTATGCAAGCGGTGCGGCGCTCATACAGCAGCTACTTAAAAAAAAAAAAAAAAAAAAAACAGAGCTCATTTGAACTTGGATCAGCCGGCTCGGCTCGGCAGCATGACTCATAAATCTGCGCATAAGGACATCAGCCAAAGTCTTTAATTATCCAGTGTTTAGCTGAAACCTTAAGGGAGGGAGATGGTATTTTGTAACACAGCCTTGGGGATTTAATCGTGTGTGTCTGATCATGAAGTGGGAGGAGAGAGCGTGTGGATGAAACGGAAGCTGCGGAGGATTTATAAATAAACAGGAAAAAAGAGGAGAAAGTGCTCTTTCTTACCTCTCCATTAAAGAAGCAGAAGATGGTGGCCACCAGAAGACCCTAAAAAAAAAAAAAAAATAAATAAAAAATCTGAGTTAAAGTCTCACCTTTTATATTCCTGGTATCTCTTTTTGGGAATGTGTTTCGGCAGTAGGGTGTTTAACATGCACATCATCATCAGCGAGCTCATTCCACTGCATTATTCACTCAGCAGACTGAGCTTTGGACTTCTTCACGATATAATAGACGTGATGATTATTTCCCGCTTATTAGCTTCAGGATGGAAATCAAAGCTAAGAAGCGTGATGACCTGGATTCATGCTGCATCAGTCAGAGTTAAGTGGATTTAATACGGAAACTGCACTCATCAGTATTCAGACATAACGGCAGCCTTTAATTTTCTCGGAAAACTGTTCAAATACCATTTGAGCTTAAAAACAAACTAGAAAAATATCACTGTGAATTATTTCATGGTATCATCTTTTTAAAAGTGTTACATTTTAGGAAGACAAAGCTATTGTAAATGAGACGTTGCTCATCCTGAACCACAAACTACAGTATTCTGGATAAAATTCAGATTTTTAAGTAAATGTGAACTGTGAGTGCATTTAAACCGGTTGCATGTTTTTTTTTGTTTTTTTTAAGAGAAAGAGCACTGAATTAACATACTAATTACTGTATCATTACTGTAATACTGTGACTTGAAATATCAAATGAATTGTAAAAGTCACCTACTGTACAAGCCATCCAAACTTTCTATGATACATACAATTAACTGTTAAACCACGATATAAACAAGAAAAAAAAATGAGTAGGATCAAGTTCTATCTCATAAACTGTGGAATGATGACAGTAGAATCCATTTGAGTCAACGTGATCATTATAATTAAAACTGTTTATGCAGCAATACATCAGCAATATATTACTCCTGTTAGATGTGTTTTTTTTTCCATTGCTTGCCTTCATCTAATTCATATATCATGCCAAGATCTTTGAATGCCATGATCACATTAGATCATTTAAACACCTACCTGTATAGAAATCTCAAACAATTATTGTTACGTGGCGCGGTATGGAGAGCCGCACCACGAGATGTTTTTAAAAGATGAGAGCCCTGACGCAGGGCTTTAGACGGGGTCAATGAAATAGGAGTATGTAAGAGTGCTTATGGTACGCACGGGAAGACCTTTTTCCGTTTGGAGATAGCGTGAGATTATTAATTAAGAAACGTAAAGGAAACAAAAGAAAACTGAAAACTCAAAATAAACGGAGAACGGACAGGGCTTTGGTAACCAAAAACAAAACTAAAGATCCTCTCGGGGCGTTCGCCCTTACCAATGATTTATTGAGAGAGGGAGAGTTTGTGCTTTGTGCACTAATAAACTTAAACACTAATAAACGCACGCTGGTCTAATGCATGCCGCTCTCTCTCTCTCTCTCTCTCTCTCTCTCTCTCTCGCTTTCGCCGGCATCTTCGGGAGGCAGAGGCTGGGGCTTTGCCTCTGTCTCTTTTAACAGCTTTGTCTGTCTGTCTTTCTTTCCTTTCTTTGGTCTTTGTCTTGGCCCTGATACTTTTACCGGTGCTACCTAAATGATCACACGAAGTTCGGTGGCATCAGGACCCTTTGTATAAACAGGTGCGGCGCGTTCAGCCTGATTGCGGCGTTGCCTGGAAACTGCGTGTATAAATGACCGCACCTTTGCCTGTTCAGAACTCCGAGTGGGTCTGAATAGCCCCTTGCGCGACCCGCGTCGTTACAATTATGTTCTATATATATATATATATATATATATATATATATATATATCATATTGAATGAAGTTGAAAAAAAGTTTAATATTTACATAATATTTTAAGCACAGTATGGTGATGAGTATCTTTTGGTTTCAAGCCATTTCTACATGTTTGGGACATTAAAGGAGTTCCTGGGGGGGAATGAACATTGAACAATGATGAACATTGTATTTATTCCCATTTTTACAACTGTGGTAGGACCTCTGGTTAACATTCACACGTTCCCAAATTGTCCCTACCGTGTGAATGTTAACCAGAGGTCCTACCACAGTTGTAAAAATGGGAATAAATACAATGTTCATCATTGGCCTAGTTGGAATACAGAGGTTCCTACAGTAGATGGATAGATACATGTATGCACACTCGCCTGATAATGCATCAAGATGTTCATGATGTAGTCGTAGATCTCAGAGAAGACACGTCCTGCAGGTTTATAAGGCAGGAGGACGAACTGGATTCCCAACAGTGGGACGAGAATAAGGGTGGCGCGCACAGCCTTCATGTACAGACTCGACTCGGCTTGGTGCGTCACCTTCAGCTTGGTGATGAGGATGCGCACGATGTTAAGCAGGAAAAAGAGATTCACCTGAGGATATATGTAAAAAAAAAAAAAAGATTGTTTTTAGTATTTATTCATATATTCATGTATTTATTTTCTATAGTTTGTACTATACAGTACTTGTTTAGAAGACAATCTGATTAAAATAAGATCTTTCTTGTGCATTGGTTTAGAAAGAGGATGTAATAATTTAGGAATTTGTTTAATGTATTACTAATTTCACATGCAACGTTGTTTTACAATGTATTACAACGTTTGATTTATGTCTTGCAAATTTCACGTGCAGCAATGTCCTGTTCGATGGAGTACACTGGAAACCACATAATTGGTACCATGTAACAATTAGGAAACATGAGAAACACCCATTTAAAGACGTGTCGTGAATATAAATGACATGCTTTTAAACACTCCAGCATGATCGATGATTAGTTTGTGCGCAGTAAGGGAACAACACCAAGAACAAAACAACTCCAGACGGCTCAGCTCGGCTCACCAACAGCGCAGCACAGATCGGCCCGTGGATGATGTACAGCAGAGACGTGTTTGAACTGATCCAGCAACTACAGATTACAAGGAAAAGATTAGCATGAATGTAGGTTAGGAGTTAAGTAGCAAAAATTACACAAACATATTGATATTTTTTTCCCAAACCATAAAACACTGAGCGTCTTTGTCGTATTACCTTATCAGAGGCAAAAAAAACTATTGCCAGCCCAAAAATATATATACAAAAAAATAATAATTAATGAATTATAATCACTATAGTTGTTGTTGGCTCCCTGTCTAGGGTGTACCCTGCCTTTCAACCCTGTACAGAATAAGCAATATAGACGATTAATATTAATAAATAATTGAATTATGAAGCTATGTATGCATACTTTCAATTCTTTCAACAATTGAAATTCTGAGTTTTCTTTGTAAAGCAGCTCTGTCACAAAAAAAAGTCAATACTCTCATCACCCCCCTTCCCAAACATAAAATATTTGTGTTGCACAGATTAAGAAATAATGGAAACTCAAATTATTCGTTCCACAACCCCAAAAAATAAACCCATAAAATTAATAAAAAATTATAGAGTAAAATTATAAATTAACCTGCACTTTATGTTTGAAAAAATGTGTGTGAGCGCGCACAGTAACAGAATCAATGCTGTAAAGTAAAAAGTAAAACAAATTAACCCGCACTTTACCTTTGAAAAAAATCGCGACAGAGCAGGATTTCCGTTAGTGTGTGTGTTTGTGTGTAGGCGAGAGGAGGAGGTGAGGGACACAATGTCTAATGACGCGCGCAGACACACACAAACAGTGCAGGCCGAGAGAGAGAAGGGATCTGTAACCTCTCGAATGGCTTTTGCATTACAAGGACGACTTTTACACAAAGACTTTTATGACTTTTATACACACACACACACAAACACAAAATAAAAGATGTTTTACATGATGCTTGGCGTCAAAACGAGGAGCACATGCGTGCCACATGATACTCGGTATTCGTAAACCAAGACTTGCTCGTTTTTCAAGTCAAAATTTATAACAAATATTTGCTCGTCTTGTGGAACACTTGCAAACTACATTACTCGCAATCCGATGTTCCACTGTATCTTAAATCCTCAGTATTATTTTTTGGGGGGTGCCAATAATTAAAAGCACCACTTGGATAAAAATAAAAATATATAATAATAATAATAATAATAATAATAATAGCACAACATATAATGCCCTGTGCCCTTTACATATTCATTCATTTATCCTGTACAGGGTCACAGGAGACTTTGGGCATGAAGCAGGGTACACCCTGGACAGGGTGCCAATTCATGGCAAGGAACACACACACTCATATAATAAAGATAATATCTTTTTAGACTGTGGGGGGAAACTGAAGTACCTGGAGGAAACTCCATGAGGAGAAACTCCACAAGGTGGGAATTAACCCTCGACCCTGAAGGTGCGGGGCCACATTGCTAACCACTATAGCACCATGCCGGTCACTGTATTTGCTTTACTTCCATTTCAAAAATACATTAGAGTTAAAAGAAAAAAAAAATTATAAACTGTAGAGATTTCAAAATGATAATTCTATAGAACATCTGATCTGAGATCAGTTTTTCCTCTTTCATATGACTGACCGCAGCTGTGTATAAATATATATAATTTTCTCCATTTTAAAGACACAACTAGTGATACAGTATATTCAGTATACAGTCTACATGAATTTAACAATACATACTTGTCATCATAATAATAACTTCTCGCTATGGCATGTATTGTTGTTGGTAGCAGTGGAAAACCTGGAAAAAAAGGGAAAAAAAAGTTCATTACGTTTCTTTTTTTGACACAAGACTTAATATGTTGTTAAGCTTATATGTTCTGAGAACTCACCCCATCCGAGAAGATAGTACCACTTTAAATGCTGTTTTTGGGCGAATACGGCTACAACAATGAGCGTGTGTAGGTAAATTCCCTCGCACAACATCCAAAAGTAGTTACACCCGATAAGATAGAGATGAATGAACTGCAAAACTTTACAGCTTGCCTGTTAGGGAGATGTTTAAAAATAAACATGCTGTTAACAAATTTAATCATAAAGGTTATATTAAATCCACAGTAAACTTGGATTACCCAGATTGAATCAAATTTAACTACAGAATCATTTCAAATAATCCAATTTCATTTTGTGTTGCACAGATTAGATTAACTGATTTAATCAGGTAAAATTGTAATCACATCAGATATATATAATCCAAGCTCATTCAGAAAAATAAATATCCTGAAGCCCACTGGGGTAGGATTTATGCTGTCCCGTGCTTGCGAGAGGTTCAGTGAACAGAATTGTTAGTGCCAGATTGAGATTGTTTAACACAGTAGTCTGTACCATAAGTAATATGCAATATCCATAGTTTGAAACATTTCCCTTATCTATTCTTCCCCACCAAAACCTATGGTCATAAACCGCTCCTCTATCAAATTCTAATCAAATATCATCATAGGTCCAATTTCTAATTAAATTCACCATTAGAAATCAGGATCAAATTCAGAAAAGAGAACAGGTTCAGATAAAAACAAGTAAAATAATTCGCAGCATACACCAATTAGATCCATGCACTGTTGCTGATTAGATCAGATGCAATCAAAAGATCTGGTCCAATTCCACAGAAATCGTCATAAGTTTGATAATTTTTAGACCGAAACAAACAAGAAGAAAATCAAATTAGGATCAGGTACTGTAACTGGATAAAATGTCAACATAATGTAGTTTACATTCATTCAATAAGATCTTCTGTCAATAAATTCAATAAAATCAAATCTGTCCGCACAGAGGAAAACCTTACTTAGTTTCGGTGATCAGATCATATTCAGTCTGATCAGAATCACTCACTCACTGTCTATACCGCTTTATCCTGTATTCAGGGTTGCAGGGGCCTTGAGCCTATCCCAGGAGGCTTAGGGCACAAGGCGGGGTACACCCTGGACAGGGTGCCAATCCATCGCAGAGGATGCACACACATACACACACTCCGGGCAATTTGGGAACATCAGTTAACCTAACCTACATGTCTTTGGACTGTGGGAGGGAACCAGAGTACCAGGAGGAAACTCACCAATCACGGGGAGAACATGCTAACCACTACACCACCGTGCCACCTCTGATCAGGATATGTTAAGAAAATAAAATCCAACATTAAATCCATGTTAATGTTAAATCCCAAAAAAAAAAAAAAAAAAACCCCAAAAGAATTATTTCAGATCAAATATAGATCAAATTCAAGCACTCAGATCAGATGAAAAAAATATCCTCACTTATTAGATTAAAATAAATTGAATTTGGAAATTTAATAGCACAAACCTGAACAAAATGTACTTGATCTGCACATGCTGTTTAAATTTAGATTTAAAAAGATCTGGATTCAAATCAGAAATCAGAATTCCAATTAGGAGATGGTAGATCCTTCCAATTTGGTGACAGATCAAATCAGATAAATTCAGATCAAATGTATTTCTATAAAGTAGATTTTACTACTGTCGCCATGCTCCATGCTCACCGGATTGCTCTGTACTAGTTCCTGGTTGCTGGCCACGCCCGTTAACCAGATGATGGTAATGATGGAGTTTAAAATAAAAGAAATGAAGAGGTTTTTGTGTAGGGTGATTCTCTGGCAGCTCAAACTCCTACCAAAAAACAAACACAAAACAGTAAGGAAAAGAATTATCTTCACAAAGTTAGTAAATCTTTAGCATCTTCACTGTAACCGCAGTGCGTTGCTTCTGCACAATGTTTATCACTTACTTAAAATGGAAAAATATCCCAAGTGAAATAAACAGGGAGATCAGGGACAGCCCGTGTCCTATCAGTGCTAAGTACAGCAGGTTTATTGTCGTCTGAAAGAGAGGAACAAAAAGGATGAATGTTTAATCTTATTGTAAACAGCTTCTTGTGTGGCCTGTCTGGGTATTTTCCTAAATGTACAAACTCTAAAAGAAAAAAAAAACATTAAGCATTATTTCTGATATTTATCTTTGTAGAGGAGAAGATTTGTTATGCCTTTTATTTATTTACAGTACTTCTTAATTTATGAAAAAAAAAGATAAGAAGAAAAAAAAAATCTGTTTCCTGATTTACAAGTGAAAAACCATATTGGCAATACTGAAACATCACTTCTTTTGCTTTGACTAGATTAATTCAGTTTAGCTTTTTGTTTTTATATCTTTTTTCCTCTGGACTGTACTGGAAACCGATTCTGGAGAGAGTCTTAAACAATTGTCCAATGGGCTCCTATAAACTGTTATTAGTAAAAGAAACAACATGAAGTTCTTTACTTAAAATGGAAAAACCATTAAAGATGAATATGACTAGTGAGAAAGAACGGTGCCATTCTGAAACCATGAAAAGGGCTTTGGACTGGATTTAATGTAAACAGTTTTGCCACAGTATGATGGCTCAGGACTGCGGTTTCAGGACAGAAATCATGAGAAATATTTTTGCACAAAAGTCTCTTTTAGTGAACTGTTAGTAACCTCGCAGGATTAAAGTCACTGTCATGTTAACTAAAATTAATTTCTTGTTAAAGAATAGCACTTTTGACCTTATATCACACAATCACGCTTATTTTTGCACATGCACCCCAATTTTAATTTAAAACGGAGTTTAATAAAAAAAAATAATAATAAAAAAAAATGAACTATCCCTTTAAGGAGTTTTTCCTCGCCACTGGCTTGCTCATTAGAGTAAAATTAATGAGGACAGAAATGTATATTTTTACTGTAATTAACTTTTTCTTTTTAAATTTATATTCAGATTCATTTAACTTCTGTAGAGCTGCATTGTGGCAATATCCACTGTAAAAGAAATTTAAATAAATAAAATTTAACTGAATTTAGCTATAAACACAGTTTTTTTATGTTTCTGAAAAGTACAAAATATTATTTATGTTGAATACAAAACATATTTATAACACATACGTACATTTAATAAGCATTGAATAAGACACAGTATTGCAATATTGCAATTATAGCTATTTAAAAAATTAACAAAAAACATAAATGCATCCTGACTAAAAATGATGCTGTTTTATTATACTGTATTTTTATACCACAATAATATGTCAGTTTTTTTTATGTACAGAACAATATGTCTGTACCAGTGGGGCGTGGCCCAGGACTTGCTGTAGATGGGATATATATATTACAATTAAACTGAATGTTGAAGAAGTTCATACTTATACAGTATAAAACCTTTAATAACTATTACATCACTTTTATCTTAAAGTTCTACAAGTCCAGAAAACTTTAAGTCAGAAAACGTTCAGCTTTACCACTGACTCTGGAAACGTGATGTGATTAATATGAAATAATAATATGAGTTAGATCTCATCAAATAAAACGTAAAAATATCAACGATTATACATACATACATGTATATTAGTACAATACAATAAGTCTTGGTCATTATACATTTTCCTGCTCTGCTGAAATTTGTCTCATAAGCAATCAAGGAACATCTGGACATTGAAAGAAGTGAGGGAAATAGACAATAAAAAATGGAATTGAGGGAACTTACCATTCGGGTTTCTTTACTGTGCTCATTACATTTGGTGAAATTCGTCCACGTCCTGTTGCTATCTGGATGCATAAACCACTGGCCATCATCCATGCACACTTTAGTGGCTAATTCTGTTCAAAACAATTAACAACACAAAAGTCAATCTCTACTCCCCCATATTGTGTGCTGGTATGCAGTGTAAAGCGATATTAATATTATCTGTGAATCAACGATTCAACCTAAACACTTTAACTGAAATACAGTGGTACAGTACATCAGCATGCTGTATGAATGCCCTGCCTCACAAATTTAAAACGGCCTTAAGAACTGAAATTTTGCATAAAATTTGCCTCGGAATACGAAGCATTTTCAGCATAAGAGCAACCGAACCGAGCACCAGCTTGTGCCATAGTATGTTGCGTGTACATTTTGTGTAGTGAAGACATACAGTAGCACCATGAGTTCTGGGAATTTTATCAGTACCAGAAACAAGAAGAGAAACTGTCAAGTGCCAAGAAGAATCACACACACGTGAACAAAAATGTTGGTACCCTTCAGTCAATGAAAGAAAAACTCACAATGGTCACAGAAATAACTTTAATCTGACAAAAGTAATAATAAGAATTCTATGAATCTTAACCAATGAAAGTCAGACATTGCTTTTCAACCATGCTTCAACGGAATTATTTAAAAAAATGAACTCCTGGAACAGGCCTGGACAAAAATGATGGTACCCCTAACTTAATAGTTTGTTGCACAACATTTTGAGGCAATCACTGCAATCAAACGATTCCTGTAACTGTCAATGAGACTTCTGCACCTCTCTGCAGGTATTTTGGCCCACTCCTCATGAGCAAGCTGCTCCAGTTGTTTCCGGTTTGAAGGGTGTCTTTTCCAGACAGCATGTTTCAGCTCCTTCCAAAGATGCTCAATAGGATTGAGGTCAGAGCTCATAGAAGGCCACTTTAGAATAGTCCAATGTTTTCCTCTTAGCCATTCTTGGGTGTTTTTAGCTGTGTGTTTTGGGTCATTGTCCTGTTGCAAGAGCCATGACCTGCGACTGAGACCCAGCTTTCTGACACTGGCCAGCACATTTCTCTCTAGAATCCCTTGATAGTCTTGAGATTTCATTGTACCCTGCACAGATTCAAGACACCCTGTGCCAGATGCAGCAAAGCAGCCCCAGAACATAACAGAGCCTCCTCCATGTTTCACAGTAGGGACAGTGTCCTTTTCTTGATATGCTTCATTTTTCCATCTGTGAACATAGAGCTGATGTGCCTTGGCAAAAAGTTCCATTTTTGTCTCATCTGTCCATAGGACATTCTCCCAGAAGCTTTGTGGCTTGTCAACATGTAGTTTGGCATATTCCAGTCTGGCTTTTTTTCTGATTTGTTTTCAACAATGGTGTCCTCCTTGGTCGTCTCCCATGTAGTCGACTTTGGCTCAAACAACGACGGATGGTGCGATCTGACACTGATGTTCCTTGAGCATGAAGTTCACCTTGGATCTCTTTAGAAGTCTTTCTGGGCTCTTTTGTTACCATTGGGATTATCCGTCTCTTTGATTTGTCATGAATTTTCCTCGTGCGGCCACGTCCAGGGAGGTTGGCTACAGTCCCATGGATCTTACATTTCTGAATAATATGTGCAACTGTAGTCACAGGAACATCTAGCTGCTTGGAAATGGTCTTATAGCCTTTACCCTTAACATGCTTGTCTATAATAGTCTTTCGAATCTCCTGAGACAACTCTTTCCTTCGCTTCCTCTGGTCCATGTTGAGTGTGGTACATACCATGTCACCAAACAACACAGTGACAACCTGGAGCCCTATATATAGGCCCACTGACTGATTACAAGACTGTAGACACCTGTGATGCTAATTAGTGGACACACCTTGAATTAACATGTCCCTTTGGTCACATTATTTTCAGTATTTTCTAGGGGTACCATCATTTTTGTCCAGGCCTGTTCCATGAGTTTATTTTTTTAAATAATTCTATTGAAGCATGGTTGAAAAGCAATGTCTGACTTTCACTGGTTAACATTCAAAGATTTTTTTTTTATTATTACTTTTGTCAGATTAAAGTTATTTATTGTGAATTTTTCTTTCATTGACCGAAGGGTACCAACAATTTTGTCCATGTGTGTAAATTAAGTGAGATTTAATGGCTATTTGTCATATTGTACTTCGTTTACTGTCTTTTCTAAACATTTAGATTTTTTTATATGCACAAATATAATTATAGTGTTGGAATTTGGTAAGATTAGTAATATTTGTGGGTGCTTGGAACGGATTATCTGCATTTACATTATTTCCTATGAGAAAATGCGTTTCACAATATAAAATTTCTAACATCAAATTTTGAGGTGAATGTGCTAAAACAGCTGCAACCCACATAGGGTTCGAGTCCTGTAAGCCAAGAACAGGAACGTCAAATTGAACAAATAGACAGGAACTTAATTACTTTCATTTGATGGGGAAAATAACAAAAGCTCTTGACCTGTACCTGCATGGTTTATGCTACAGCTACACAATGGCCTGATTGCATAATGCAAAATACAATTATACAGCTCTTAAGGAGAAATTTTATATTGCGAGAAATTTTATATTGCGTATAACAGCGTTCTACTCATCATGGTTGCAAAAAGTGCTTATCTGAGCTACAAGACAGATCGGACCAGTCTGGCCATTATTCTCTGATCTCTCAGTGTTTCCACCCACAGATCTGCTGCTTACTGGAGTTTTTCCCCCCATTTTAGTTTTTGTACCTTGTGTAAAATACTCACCAACAACCACACAGCCACAGAAAGCATCGTTATCAGATGCTTAATGTTCACATTTAGCCCTTGATCAGTATCTCAGCGATTTTCTGCATCGCTCTGTTATAATTACTGTTGGCTGACTGCATGTTAAAGTCGCCAGAGATCACATACTCTATACTGCACCAAGAGAGTCTAAAGCAATGTTTCTGATTAAAGTTTAACCGAACCCATTCTCACAGGCTACCTGACTAAACTGCTATATAGATGTTAAACATTTACCTGTAATGTCAAAGTCGTGGAAGTGGTCAGGACAATGCTGCTGAGCAATGACACCAGCGTCTGTGTCGTCCCAGCACAGCCACCCGTCCCACGTTCGGTTACATATCAGACCAGCTGCTATGATAAACAGGAAAACACAAACCAGGGTGCACGGATGTGATACAAGAATGTGTTTCCATAATTTGCCTTATAGTGGCTGTTGACTGGACTGACTTTTCACGCTGGTCAACAAATATGCCTAAGCATCCAAGACTTCTCTGATTTATGTAGCCCCTAAAGGTCAGAGCATTTTATTTCTTTTGCTGTTTATTTAATAAACACATACGGTAGGGATCAGGATTGTACAGTACAGAGTGAGACATCCTTAATTCAGCATAAAATAGGCAAAATGATCAACTGAATTTTAGTTCATTTTAACCAACTTTGCAAACATGACTGAGCAATAAAAAAAATATATTAAAAAAATGGGTCACACAGGCAAAGAAATACCACATATTTACAAATTATGACATGTTTTTATTGTTGTTTTCATTTGTTTCTATGACAAAAATCACAATACTATGCTCATTTTGAGAGTTCTCACTCATCGTATACTGTATATGGGTCATATACTGTACGGGTTTATCATGTATTCGAGGTCAGAGGTGCCTCAATCTCAAGAGATTTAGGGCATGAGGCGGGTTACACCCTGGACAAGGTGCCAATCCATTGAAGGAGGAAATTCAGCAAGCACAGGGAGAACATGCAAACTCCATTGAGACCGGAACCGAACCCAGGCCCACTTGGTGCAAGACGACAGTGTTAACCACTACACCACTATTCAGTTTGACATGTTTATTTAAATTTTGCATTTTAAAAAAGTCAATAGGGGGTCAACTTTTGTGTGAAAAGTGACCCCCTTTCTCAGCCAGACCCACAGTGGATGAAAGTAAAGACAGGTATAAGAGGGTTTTTCCTCATCAAATTTATTAATAAAAATTTCCCTCACCTAATGTTACCCACATGTGTGGCAAACATGCACAGAAATAATATATTTATTCTGCCAATAGAGAAACAATCTAATCAAGTGTTTACATGGCTAATATTGACCTACTTAGCGGATTATCAAATGTTTACACCCCCCCCCCCAATTCCTATTCCCAGACATTTCTCCAAGTTTGGAACACTGAGCATCTTGGTATAACAAAAGGGCATGAAGTTTAGGGCCTTTTGCCCATGGGCCCAAAGTGGCAACCTGGCAATGGCGGGGCTCGAATCTCTGGCCTTTTGATCAGCACCCCAGAGCCTCAACCACCTGAGCCCCTTATGTATTTGCCCCCAAATATATTCAGTATACTATGTCATAATTCATAATGAGGTAAAGGTTATGCCACAAATGGTTGAAAACATTCAGGTGTAATGTCACGATTTTTACCCTTTTAAGAAAGGTCTTAATGTCAGGGAGTGCTCTCATAATGTCTATATCGAACACTACAGAAAGCTCCTACTTTGTAAGTGCTTGTTGTCAAGTGCTCCAGAAATCCTTTCTAGAGATTCTTAATACGGTGCTGTGAAAAAGTATTCCCCCAATTTTTTTTTTCAGCATTCATCACACTTAAATGATTGAGGTCATCAAACAAATTTAAATATTACACAACGATAACCAGAGTAAATACAAAATTAAGGGGGGGGGGGGGTGTTTTGCTATTTTGTCAATTGTTGGAGTGGATTTTCCAGCATGAACATTCTGTTTAAGGTCATCTCAATCAGATATATGTCCAGACTCTGTTGTCCATGTCCTTAAGCTGCAAAGCCCAGACCATCACACTACCACTTTAGCATGCTTTACTTTGTCAGACAGGTTCTATTAAACAATTTCTTGATTCAACAGGTCTGGCCTGGGTGTAGCAACTGGAATTTTTCACGGCACTGTATAAGGTTCTTTCCTTTAAAAAAATTTTTTTTTTTACCTTTTATCTTGATGAGCAGTAAAAAAAAAAAACTTTTATGTAAAGCCCTTAAGTTAAGGTTTGTATTTGACAGAGATGTCAATGAGAATCACTTTAGGGAACATGAGAACCCTTGAGGAATCCTTCTGTACAACATCACCTTCTCCCTGAAGTCATCTTGTCTGTAGTAGCCACTTAACTTCATAACTCAGGCCTTTATTCATCAAAAGTTTCTTCAGCTAATATCGGCAGGGCTTGGTTCATTTATTTTGTTTATTTGTTTTTTGTAGGAATAGTTCACTCTTTTTTTTTTTTTAAGAGGAGCTGTTAGAGGAACATTAGAAAAAACAATGGCAAGAGCTTTTTTTTTATAAATGTCAGTAATTATCCAGCAGTCACTGTGGCCGTTTAATGTTTTCAAACCATAAATCTACGCACATCCACTCATGCCTTTGATCAACACTCCATCCAGGTGCTTGATGGTTTTTGAAGTGTCTGAGTAAGGTTTATGCAGTTCACTCCAGAGCTGTCAATCAGAGTGATGTTCCCAAGCGTTCAATTGTCCTAAGGCTTTTCATTTCACCATGAACGCTTTGTGTTAGTAAGACAGGACAAACTGATTAATGACGAGAACTGCATACTGTATATATGAGACACTTATTAAACTGCTTCCTTCATGGAATGAAATGACATTACCCTGTGGACAAAAGTACCACAAATCTGTTTTTTCCTCTTTTTAATTCTTTTCAGTGCAGTCTCAACACACACACACACACACACACACACACATAAACACACACAAAACTGATTCAGACCTAAGGCAATCAGAATTCACCCAGCGGAGACAGAAATTAATCAAAGGTTTAAAAAACAGGACATATGCATGTTGACTGGAAGCATGAACTGATACCATGGCAACAAACTCTTTACTATGGTTGTCGTCATCTGCTCAAGTTTGACACAAAAACCCTGCAGGATTTCGTCATAAAGTTGTGGTCATGGTAATACAGGCATCATTATGGACATTGGGACTATGCTGGTTTTAGTTTGTTTTTTAAATTTAGAATGACTTTGACTACATGACACTGGGACAATGTTGACTACATGATGCTGGAATAACATTGACCACATGAAAATGGAATAACGTTGTCTGCATGATGAGGGGATAACGCTGACTACACGACACCGGGATAACATTGACTACTGTATATGACGGTGGGATAACATTGACTACATGACACCGGGATAACATTGACTGCTTGACTGTGGGATAACGCTGACTGCATGGCGGTGGGATAACGCTGACTGCGTGGCGGTGGGATAACGCTGACTGCGTGGCGGTGGGATAACGCTGACTGCGTGGCGGTGGGATAACGCTGACTGCGTGGCGGTGGGATAACGCTGACTGCGTGGCGGTGGGATAACGCTGACTGCGTGGCGGTGGGATAACGCTGACTGCGTGGCGGTGGGATAACGCTGACTGCGTGGCGGTGGGATAACGCTGACTACATGACTGACTAAATGTCAACCTTGTAGATGAAATGTGATCGGAAACAAATTCATGAGTGGAGATCATTTAAACACTAAGTTAAGTTGTATGGTAAAAAAACAGCAGTAAAAACATAGCTAGCATTTTAATAGTGAAAGTAAGAACATTTCCACACACTCACATGCTGTGATTAGAACATCCCTCAAGGGATTGGGACTAAACCACTGTGCAGACATAAGAAAACCACATGTTAGTGAGACTAATCAGAAGGCTTTAGGCAAGATTGCTTTGAAGCAATAGAAAAAGGTCATGTGGTCTGATGAGTCCAGACTGACCCTATTCCAGAGTGAGGGTATGAATGGAAGTGTAGGAAGCCGTGCACCCATCATGCGCAGTGAGTAGGAGTCAGTGATATGATCTGGAGGGGTTACTTTAGTACCTCTGGTCTATTCTCAGCAACGTTATGTGGCAATAAAATGAAATCAGCTGGTGACCTGAATGTACTGAATGACCAGGTTATCATTGCTCATCTATGGAGCTTGGCACAGCCATATTCCAAAACTCAGACCGTGAAAGAGTAGTCCTGGGAGAATGAGGAATCATTTTCACACATAAACTGGCCACCACATTGTGTAACCAAAGCTAAATATGATTGAATGAAATCTTTAAATAGACCAGTGTAGAAATGATCAAATATTACATGCAAATTGCACCGGTCATTGCTGCTGTTACATAAGATTAAACAACCAATCAAAACTTGGAATTAAACAGGGATGTGGTATCTATATGAGTAATTTACGCTTCACTATTCAGCTACTGTCAAAGCTGTACCTTTAACATTGCTGTTGTCATTTATTATCTTCTGATAGCACTCGAACTGTGCCGTCATGATCTTCTGTCTGGTGGATCCATTCTCGTCGTATACATTATTAGAGGCCTCCTGTTGGCTGTTGTTCACCTCCGGGCTCGCTCTTACAGCAACCTACAGATGCATAACACACACACAAAGGATTGTTGACCAAGGATGCCTTGTTTTAAAATGAATTACACTGTGTTGGAAAGTTTTATGAATTATACAGTGCAATCCAATCAACCATCAACCACACATACACACTGAAGGGCAATAACAGCACTGCCAGTCCACGTATCAGCCAGTTTTTAGGAAGTGAAATAAAACCAATGAGCAACATGTTATACACCAGAGGCCACCGGGGTTGTGGTGTTTCTCTGTTTTGTATCTTCATGAAACACTAATAGTGAAAGTACCTGTCTTTTTTATTCATATTTGTGCCCATGCTTAGGTGGCATAACTGTTTTAATGTTATGGCTGATGTGCATAAAAATGCTCTTGTCTCTCTGTCTTTAGTCAAAAACCAGGCCACTAAAAGTACAACATCCAATATTGTGCATCACATGATTGCAAGTGCACCCTGTTTTGACGGGTGTACACGTTAATCGACATGGTACCATACGGAAAGTATTCAGACCCCCTTAAATTTTTCACTCTGTTATATTGCAGCCATTTGCTAAAATACTTTTTTCCCTCATTAATGTACACACAGCACCCCATATGGACAGAAAAACACAGAATTGTTGATATTTTTGCACATTTATTAAAAAAGAAAAACTGAAATATCACATGGTCCTAAGTATTCAGATCCTTTGCTGTGACACTCATGTTTAACTCAGGCACTGCCCATTTCTTCTGATCATCCTTGAGATGGTTCTACACCTTCATTTGAGTCAAGCTGTGTTTGATTATACTGATTGGACTTGATTAGGAAAGCCACACACCTGTCTATATAAGACATTACAGCTCACAGCGCATGAGAATCATGAAGGTCAAAGGAACTTCTTGACGAGGTCAGAGACAGAATTGTGGCAAGGCACAGAGGTTACAAAAAGATTCTGCTGCACTTAAGGTTCCTAAGAGCACAGTGGCATCCATCATCCTTGAATAGAAGACATTTGGGATGACCAGAATCATTTCTAGAGCTGGCTGTCTGGCCAAACTGAGTTATCGGGGAAGAAGAGTCTTGGTGAGAGAGGTAAAGAAGAACCCAAAGATCACTGTGGTTGAGCTCCAGAGATGCAGTCGGGAGATGGGAGAAAGTTGTAGAAAGTCAACCATCACTGCAGCCCTCCACCAGTCGGGGATTTATGGCAGAGTGGTCTGATGGAAGCTTCTCCTCAGTGCAAGACACATGAAAGTTTGCCAACACCTGAAGGACTCCAAGATGGTGAGAAATAAGATTCTTAGCGGTATGTGTGGAGAAAACCAGGCACTGCTCATCACCTGTCCAATACAGTCCCAAGAGTGAAGCATGGTGTTGGCAGCATCATGCTGTGGGGGTGTTTTTCAGCTGCAGGGACAGGACGACTGGTTGCAATCGAGGGAAAGACGAATGTGGCCAAGTACAGGGATATCCTGGTCGAAAACCTTCTCCAAGGTGCTCAGGACCTCAGACTGGGCCGAAGGTTCACCTTCCAACAGGACAATAACCCTAAGCACACAGCTAAAATAACAAAGGAGTGGCTTCACAACAACTCTGTGACTGTTCTTGAATGGCCCAGCCAGAGTCCTGACTTAAACCCAATTGAGCTTCTCTGGAGAGACCTGAAAATGGCTGTCCACCAAAGTTTACCATCCAACCTGACAGAACTGGAAAGGATCTGCAAGGAGGAATGGCAGAAGATCCCCAAATCCAGTTGTGAAAAACGGGCTCCCAAAAAGACTCATGGCTGTATTAGATTGAAAGGGTGCTTCTACTAAATACTGATCAAAGGGTCTCAATACAGTGGAACCTCGGTTGCGAGTAACACGGTTTACGAGTGTTCCGCAAGACGAGCAAAGATTTTTAATAAATTTTGACTTGAAAAACCGAGCAAGTCTTGGTTTACGAGTGCAGAGTATCATGTATCACGCATACGCTCTTTTGATACCGAGCGTCACGTGATCACAACTGAGCCAATTATTTTTCTCTCTTTTGCGCTGCGGAATTGTGGGTAATCGTCTCCCCTTCTAGGTCTTACTGCTCGTCTCTTACTGGTATAATCATCATATCCCTCTCTGTTTCAGGGTGTCTGCTATGTGTGTGCGTGCGCGTAATTTGACACTGACACACACACACCGACACATGCACAAACACCCTCTCTCTCTTTTACACCCCGCTCCCTGGCTTCACACACACAGACACACACTCTTTACACAGAAAATTCTGCTCTGTCGCGATGCCTTTCAAAGGTAAAGTGCTGGTTTATTTATTTATTTATTTTTTTTTACTTTACAGTAGTGATTCCGATAGTATGCGCTCACGCGAGTGTCATTAGAGAGATTTTTCCCCCCCTTAAAACAGTGTTTCCGTTGTGTATGTATTTGTTGTGAAACTTACAAAGCGAGGTGGGGGAGGGAGGAGTTTTACTGTGTAAGATGAGGCGAGGGAAGGGGCTAATCTCACACACACACACACACACACACACACACACACACACACACACACACACACACACACACACATATATACACGCCGCCTGCACGCACAAACGGAAACACTTATCTGTTGGGATTTATTTTAACTTTTATTAAAGATAAAGTGCAGGTTAATTTGTTTTATTTTGACTTTATATATTGTATTAATTATTTTTAGGCATTTTTTGGGGGGCTGTGGAATGAATTGAGTTTTCATTATTTCTTATGGGAACATTAGATTTGGTTTACGAGTATCTTGGAATATGAGCCCACTTCTGGAGCAAATTATGCTCGTAATTCAAGGTTCCACTGTACTTAGGACCATGTGATATTTCAGTTTTTCTTTTTTAATAAATCTGCAAAAACATCAACTCTGTGTTTTTCTGTCAATATGGGGTACTGTGTGTACATTTAATGAGGGAAAAAATTAACTTAAATGATTTTAGCAAATGACTGCAATATATCTGAATACTTTCCGTACACACTGTACTATGCAAAACAAATATCACTGATTAATACATTTTGGATCAATGAATTAGTCACAACAATTACACGATTAAGGAGTAATCCCGTTCAGCAATACTACAGGCTGTAATTACATCATTGTTGTATATAGGATTAAGGGTTTTAAATAATGCATTTTCATTAAACAATAACACAAATACATCAATGAATAAAATAGGTTGGCTACCCACACAACAGAAGAATGCATATCCTATGCTCTGTTTGACAGGTGATCACAAACTTTTGTTTTTTTTATTTATTATTATTATTTTTTTTCAATTTTACGACTATAAAAAAAATCTGATTAAAAAACAGGGAGCCAAAAACCACATGTACACACTTTTGTACTGCACAAACAAGAGTGTACTGTATACCATATTTCTGGGTGCCTACCCTAGTGGTAGAAAACTGTAATAGCAGGTAAAGTAAAATCATACAGTATAAAAGCAACATGTACAGATGAATTAGGATACTGCCCTGTTTAAAGATGTGGCTCGTGAATGTTCAAGGAAAGAGGAACAGGTTTTTAGCACTACTGGAAACTAAGATGGAGAAGTTAGAATGTTGGCATGTGCGGGATTTATCACTGGCCCATGTGCACACCTGGTAATGACTTGTCAATTGAAAATAATGCATTTGGAACAAATAAACTATATAAATATATGCAATACTCTTGCACTTATACTTAACAGAAATGCTGTGAGGTATCTTACCTCCGCTATAATCCCAAGCAGAAACAAAGGAACCATCCACGGCCGGTCCATCCTCATTTCCAGCGTTAATCTGTAAAGAAGAAGCATCATATTAACTGCGTGTGAAATCATGCTTAGTGTCTCTAACTTGAGGAGAAACTTCGCCTTTTGTGGAACTGCAATTCCAGCTCAGTCTATCATCGCATCACGACGACAACCTGCTTCCTGTCTTCACGACACATTTTAGACCTTGATTCAGATGTAAAACAGGAATTGTAAAAGAGTAATGTAGGAGAAAGAGCCAAACATGGCTGGTCTTTAGACGCAATGTTCTGGGTTTAAATACCAGAATCGTAGCATCTTGTTCAGGTTCAGCATGCAGGGTCTGTGTGAAGACCCAAAACGTAAAGGAAACTTCTGACTCCGGTGTCGTAATCTACCTACACTGGTGTAACATACTGTAAATGCCTCTCAAAGACTCAAAATAGCCTTTCTGGCCTGAGCAGGCTAGCTTGACTCAGTGTATTTAACGTCACTATGTAATCTCTTAAACCCTGGATGATGAACATCTGTGCAGTCTCTCGACTCTGTGGGGAGTTTTTCCTCATCACAAGCGCTCACCAAGAGGTCGTGATTTGGAAGAACAGGAACTGATTGTGCAAAACATTCTGACATCTACTGATGACAAACAGTCATGAAATGACAGCCGAATATCTCAAAAACCAAACAGTTTTTCTTTTTTTTTGTTGTTGCTTTGATGGGACATAACTGCATATAGATTTCCAAATGTTCATTTTCTATACTGCTGATCCTATATAGAGTCTCAGAAGGCCAATTAGCCTAAACTGCATGCCTTTGGACTGTGGGAAGAACTTCCCAACTAAGGTGGGAATCCAGCCGTCGACCCTGGAGGCCACAGTGCGCTGCCATGACGTCCCATTTCCAAACATCTAGTTCTTTTTTAGGTTTGTGGTGTACATGCTGAACTATTTTATTTGAAAGGATGTCAGCAACCACATATTCATTTATTCACGTTGTAGTTTCAATGGCAAACATTATTGTTTTGGTCCTGCCTCTGCCACTTGTCATGTCTAAAGCTATGAATCTTCAGTAGACTGTCGATTCAATTTCATGTAATTTTTACTTCCATTCTATTTAATAGCATTAATATTTAGCGTCAGGGCTGTCTTAAGTAGCTATATTTCTTACAGGTTTTGAAATATTAAAAACTAACCATAGTATATAATAAACTTTAAAATGCTGTGTAGCTTGTCTCATTGATTATTCAAATGTCATGTCTTGTAAGAAATGATAATCTTCCTGCCATCTTTCCTGCCATCTTCTGCTCTAAACTCCAGTCCAGTAGGTTACAGTCAGGTCATAAACTCAAAGAAGGGAAGGACTTAAATAAAAAGAAGAATTTTAATTATTTAGGGGATGTGGCAATAACTCCCAGCTGAGTCTCTGTAATGTCTTGTGCACTGTCCTGAGAAAAAACAAAAAACAAACAAAAAAACAGAATACCTTTGGTAATCAAACCAGGCATTTTTTTTTATTTCTATTGAAGAAAAGGGCTATTAAAGGAGCTCCTGTGAGGCACAGCATCACAGCATCACAGCGTTTCAGCAGTGATGATGACATGAAGCAGACAGACAGATGATCAAACAAGCATTTTAGTGACATCAAGTAACTAGTAAACAAGTATCATTTTACATTTTAAGACATACTAAAGCAAACCCCTGTCTGTGTTAAACACTTGGCTCTTGCCTGGTTCAGCACTTCTCACAAACAGACACCATTTTGTTGCCATCAGCAAAAACAAATCTAATGTGATTCCAGCTGAAGGTGCTCCCTGGAGACAACTTTGTGGCCCTATTCTTGTTATTTTTTTCCCCACGTTATACTTGGGGTATATTATAAAGAAATGCAATCTAAGATTCCACAGTTATGCAGACGACACTCACATAATCTCTCTATCTCTCTATCTCTCTATCTATCTATCTATCTATCTATCTATCTATCTATCTAAAAAATGTCTCTAAAACATGAATTATTAAAATGGTTGCCTGCCAGTTTCCTAAAACTCAATATTGGTAAGCGTTTTAAGAATTGAGACCAACATTCTCACTTTGAAGAAATTCTTTAATGAACAGCATTCATTTTAAACTGGGACTTTTAACTGTGCAGAATAACAGAACAGTTATGAGTACAAACTCCCTTTGTTTCTCTATATAATCCCCTGCTACACTAATGCACTTACCCCAGTGTTTGACTAGTGCTTGGACACCATCGCGGTAGGAGGTTTTCTCAGTGCACCGAAGCCATGCCACGAGACTAGACTGTCGGAAGCTAAAGCAGCAATGTTAACAGCTTGTTATTTAGGTCACTTTGCTCAGTGAGAATCGGCTCTATGCTTAACAAGGACGGGGCAACACAGTATATAGTAACCCCTACGTCACCGTTTATTTATTTAATATTGTCTACTTAGTTTACATATTTCTTCATGTCCATGTTTCAAATAGGGAATGATATCAATTTAATAATTGTGTTTTTGCATTAGATTTTGAACACAGTCTGTTTTAATAGGTGACTACGACATCACACATGTGGCTTCCACTTACAACCTTTCCCCCAAAATGCCCAAGATATTTATCATGTACAGTAGCTCTAACCAGCCTAAAAATACACAGATATAAATTTTTGTCCATAATCATCCTCCCCATTTCCTGCTTTCTATTTTGAGTCAGACATTCCTGTATTTCTAATGCAGTCTTGAGGAATTGTTCTCAAAGCTTGATGCTGAGTGGTTGGAACTAAAGTTGTAATATAAACAACCAATTATTAAATTGTATCTTTACGCACTTTGCACCCTGTCGCGGTGAAACATTTGTTCCCATTTCTTTCATTTAATCTACATCGTTTCATTTAATATGAAATGGGGGGGGGGGTCAAAACTTTTGCACAGTACTGAATGTCTGATGGCTACAATCACGGTAAATAAGAATTACTGTATAGCCTGTTTAATTTAAATTTTTTAAACGTATGTAGCACTAGTGTCAGCTTATGAGACATGATTCATGGCTGGCGCAATGTACCTTCAAAAGTAGTGCACTCGATGCCGTGAACCATTTCCACATTGTAGTTTTTCATGAGCAATCCCTTAATGTCACAATTACAATTATAAAGTCTTTGTCTTTGTGCCAACTGACTCTCTGCAAAAGATATTTTCTTTACATTAATCATCCAACATGTACACAGCCGTGTACGACGTGCTTTGTGAGCGGAACATCCCTATTTCTTTTACAGTAAGCCGTAACGACAAGTACAAAAGTAGGCTTAAAAATGCCAGAGATGAAGTGTATAACTATGCAACGTTAGACACGTCTTAAAGGTAAGCCGTGATCCAGTCCAATCTCACAGCTCGACTTATACCGTAGCTATTCGTACGTCCCTCAGAGGCTCTTCGAAGTCAGGCCATTCATCAATAATTCATAGTTTGACCGGTTTACATTAAGGTGTAAGGAATAGTCTGTGCTTGTCTCGACATCTCTTATGTTGCAGGTGACGGTGGCTCAGCCGCTAAGGCTCAGAGCTTTGGCTGCCACAACCACTTTAGCAAGACCTTTAACCTGTCAGCTGGATGGATTTGAGTCTGGCTGCACTATAGTCATGTGTCATATTAATGATCAGAACAGGCTGCGAATATGTCACTGTTTCGCATTAACTGTAGAAAATGAATCCATTCGCTGACAAACGCAGCCTTTGAGAACGTTTGGAAAATGATCGATAGTTTATTGTGTTAGAACTGCCAGTCTTACTCAGATTGATGTCCTCTCTTTTGGCTGAATGACCTCAGCCATGCTTCCTCCAGACAGCAATAATTCAAGAAATTAAAAGCAGATTAGGGAGGCATCTAGCTCTCGCCTGCTCCATCGGGTCATCCCCATCCGTCTCATCCCTCCCTACGTCTGAATGGAAATATAATAGTCCTCCCATCTATCACGGCCCACTGCAGGCTTAACCTGCTGTTTATAATGAGAACGGACATGATTTCCTCGCCTCAGCTTTACGCAATATGAAAGACGGACGGTCTGGGTGTAGGCTTCATCGCTGTTAAAGATAATAATAATAATAATAATAATAATAAAAGAAAAAGTTTGGGTCATCGTTATGGTTTAACTTTAGGCGTAGCCAGCAACCTTTTATAAATCATACACACAATCATTCAAAAATTCGAACAGAAAATGTGTCTCTTCTATTTTATCTCAGTGTCACTCATAAGCATCACTCATGCAAATGAGTTTGCAAACAAAAGTACATTTTCGAGCGAGCCAGAATACCACCAAAAATGTGAGGCCACACCCATGCGCGCGATAAACATACCTCATCTCTTCCTTCAGTTGTCTTCTCTTTTTATATTCATAACCAGATAATTTGGTTCTTTCGGACAAGATTATCATAATGATGATGTATTGTTTATTTAACCTCACATAACCCTGGCTCACAAGAGCTGGGGGCAGGTGACCAGGGAGTCCCGTCTCTCTCTGGCTGCAGGTGCAGTATGATTGACATGTTTGTCAGCCAATCACTGAGATTACAGAAGTAACACACTACCATATTGGTTACTCCGTGATTTTTTTTTTTTCACCTTACTGCCATTGCCAAAGCGCTACACTAGGCAGTTGTCTAACTGGCCAATATGGACGCTTGGTGAAGGGAGGATATTTGGTATTAGTGGGGCAGCTCAAGCATTTTTTGCGTGGGAGACTGCCCTTCCTACCCACGGCGGGACAACCAAGCAAAGTTCCTGCTAGTACCACAAGGTCCTGTTCAATTAAACATTACAGATGTTGGACAGATGTAAACTGCCACCTGCTTGATGTTTTCCTTATAATTCCAGATCCAGTAGGACTGTCTCAGCTGTAAATGGATATAGATTTTTGTTAAACAGTATGCAAATGAGAAAGGCAATGAGACCCAGCACAGAAAGTCAACATGGCTCGAAATATCACCAGAGACTTCTTGAGGGCTTGATGTTTGCTGGTGTACAGGGACGTGCTGTCCGGTGCCAACCTGATTTGAGCGCACTGTTACAACAGAGCTAAAGTCATAATAAATACATTTTCCAGTCCAGTGTGCAAGGGAAGGAGAAAGAGACACGTCCATTAAGACTTGGACTTGCTCCCCAGTCAGTGCTTGTGCAGGTGTGAAGGTGTTACGTCAGTTCATTTGTAACCGCGGTGCGAGCAAAAATGGAAGCCGCACTTGAGATTTTAGACACGAAAGAAGAGCAGTGATTGTTTTTTTTGTTTTTTGTGGTCTGAGGGTGAACCCGGTGCCGAAACAACACGCAGAAGAGCATCAACAGAAGTGTTTGGAAATCTGCAAATAAAATGTGGAGCGATACTCTAAGTAAGGCAAAAGTTTCTTAAAGACAATCATTACACTGGTGACGAGACACGGATTTATCACGACAAGCCTGAGAGTAGACGGCGGACTATGGAACGGAAACATCCTCAATCGCTGACTGAGAAAATGTTTAAATGTCAACCATCAGCTGGAAAATTGATGCTTATAGTTTTCTGGGATTCTCAAAGGCCAGAAGTATTGGAACATGGTCAGAAAAAAGGTTCAACAATCAACAGTGCTTGTTATGGTGAGATGATAAAGATTCTTTTTCTATATTCTTCCATATTTCTAATTAGTAAAAAAAAAATCGTATTTTATACTTTGTTCATATTAAAAACTCCTACTGCGTTAGATTACTCGTTACAATTAAATACACACACACACACATATGGTCTTATTACTGGACTGGGACTCATGTCTACTTGGGTCAGTGATATGATGACGAGACCATCCTGATAGTGTGTTTATACCAACGTTATTTGGTTTGCAAACTCACATTTCTCATTTTTTTTCCTATTTTCTTTCAAACTGTCACTGTTAAGTCAAGATAAGAGCTGTGTGTGTGCTCAGACAAACAAACACAGCTGGTTGTGGAAATATTTATTTTGGTTATCTTGACGGTGACGATTGAAGGCTGTTTCGCGCCTGACACCCTGCCGCAGTTCAAACAGAATTCCAGAGTTTGATGAAACATGAGGAAACGCAGGATGGTGACAGCGAGCTTGGCATTTAATAAACACTAAAATGCATGGTGCTGTACGCTCGAGAAGTCCTTTATAGAACGCTCCAGCCAAGCTGTCTTGGATACGGCACTAAATTTTGCCTGTCCATAAATAATGCTGCTGTACATAATCAGAATTATTTATAAATTTCATCAGGAATTTTTATTTATAGGAGAGCTATTTAGAGCTGCCATATAAATTAGACCACCGCGGTGGTGTCGAATTCTCAAGGCAATAGTTGTGGATTCATTTTCTGACAGGTGTGCTAGCTGTGATTCCAATGACATTATTATTATTATTATTATTATTATTATTATTATTATTATTATATTAAAGGCGTTGGAATTTCAACAGTAACAGCTCAATACTCATTGTAGACTTAAGTGAGTGAGAAGACATGCTGGTAAAGGACCTACTGTACTGTTTATAGTTGTAAGAATTAAGTAATAAAGAAATTTCCACAGAATGAAATATAAATGTCAATACACACAAAGTCAAACCAGGATTTGTGATGAAATTTTTTGGTGAATGAAAAAGTAGAAGCGATGGACATTTACAGCTGCTTTCAAGCACGGTGAACATGGCTCCGACTTACTGAGAAAACTTTCGACCATGATGGTGTCCAAGCACTAGTGAAACACTGGGATAAGTGCAGTAGTTAAATAAATACATTTTTAAAGGAGACAAAAGCAAAACTCACTTTTTAGTCATGTTTAGACATTCCGGCGTGTGTACAAAAAAAAAAAAAAAAAAAAAAAAAGATTTTTACCGCCCAATCTGTGAATAGATTAGAGCGTACCACTGATATGCATGACCGTACTGTATATAAATTAAAATAATAATAATATAAATAATACTACTACTATTTTTTTTTTATTATTGCTGCATATTTATGTGAAAAACCAATTAAATAACATGAAATGAAGGATCTTCATGACGGCAAATGAACCATCAGCCATATCCATAAGTTTGTACACCTATCCATAAGTTTGTATGCAAAAGTTTAGGCACCCCTTGATAAATAACAGATTTCTGTGATTTTTTTCATTGAAAAGGTGTTAACACGGTCTCTCTTGGAAATGAAAAAAAATGCACAGTATTTTCAGCAAACACTGATGCATAGTTACTTTTTATGTCATAAATCGAACAAAAATAATAAATAAAATCTTTGTTCTTTATTGTGGCACTGTGCAAAAGTTTGGGCACCCCACACAATCAGTACTTAGTAACCCCTCCTCTGGAAGATATCACAGCTTGCAAACTCTTTTTATAGCCAGCTAAAAGTCTTTTAGTTCTTGTACTTGGGATTTTCTCCCATTCTTCCTTGCAAAAGGCTTCTAGTTCTGTAACATTCTTTGGTCGTCTTGCATGCACAGACTGTGTTAACATCCTTTCAATTATAAAATCACCAAAATCTGTTATTTATCAAGAGGTGCCTAAACTTCTGCATAAGGCTGTATCTTATGAACTCTAGACGAGAATACCACTTTAGTGCTTGTCTTGTCAAAATACCGTAAGTGAGGATATAATATGTCTAATGAACTAAATCCATGTATAAACATAAAGCAGAAGACGACTGACCTTGAGTCTAAACCCCGAGCCAGACGTGGAACCGCCTCTGTCTCTCACAGCTCTCACTACATTATTAAACTGTTAAAATATTTACGTCCATCACTGCCGTAATAAATGTTTCATGAGTCGGGGAGGAGGTTTACAGCCTTCAAATAATAGCTGGTTAAATGACAAATTTAACCTTATTAACAATTGAATGGTTACAGGAGCATCTCCGGCTTCAAAATGTTACCCATGATTCATTATGAGCCTCCAACTGGAAAGCATGAACTCTAACTATCCAAATGCTTTTTTATGAGTGTAATGATTTAGTTTCAATGTTTTGTTGTGTGTCTAAATTGAGTCTCGTGTGTTGATTATAACGGAAATGAAAAAGTGAAGCGTGAAACTATTTACTCATGCAATTTCCTTGGAGTTTGTTTCCACTTTTGCGGTATTAGCCAAGTGTGTGCCGAGTGTGGGACCATGGAGTTATGTTACAAAACAAACACACACACACACACACACACACACACACACACACACACACACACACACACACACACACACACACTCATGCTACATGTGAAAAGCCAGCAGGGACGCAGCATCAGCAGAACACACCTCATGCACTTGTTCAGCTGGCAGAACATTCACGCGCCTGAAGAAGTGACGAAGCGAGACTATAACCTGATCTGGACTGTGTGTGTTTTATTCATTTAGATCACGTTCATATCTGAAAATTCTTCAGCCTCGTTTATTTTCAAAAGGAACTTTTCTGAAAATTTCCAGCACTGAGAAAAAAATAATAAGTTTTGAGTATTGTCTGTCAATAAAAATATTTACATAATTTTTTTTTTATTTGTTTGTTTTATTAATTAACTAGCATAAGTGTTTGTACTGTAGAAATACACTCACCTAAAGGATTATTAGGAACACCATACTAATACGGTGTTTGACCCCCTTTCGCCTTCAGAACTGCCTTAATTCTACGTGGTACTGATTCAACAAGGTGCTGAAAGCATTCTTTAGAAACGTTGGCCCATATTGATAGGATAGCATCTTGCAGTTGATGGAGATTTGTGGGCTGCACATCCAGGGCACGAAGCTCCCGTTCCACCACATCCCAAAGATGCTCTATTGGGTTGAGATCTGGTGACCGTGGGGGCCATTTTAGTACAGTGAACTCATTGTCATGTTCAAGAAACCAATTTGAAATGATTCGAGCTTTGTGACATGGTGCATTATCCTGCTGGAAGTAGCCATCAGAGGATGGGTACATGGTGGTCATAAAGGGATGGACATGGTCAGAAACAATGCTCAGGTAGGTCGTGGCATTTAAACGATGCCCAACTGGCACTAAGGGGCCAAAAGTGTGCCAAGAAAAGATCCCCCACACCATTACACCACCACCACCAGCCTGCACAGTGGTAACAAGGACATGATGGATCCATGTTCTCATTCTGTTTACGCCAAATTCTGACTCGACCATTTGATTGTCTCAACAGAAATCGAGACTCATCAGACCAGGCAACATTTTTCCAGTCTTCAACTGTCCAATTTTGGTGAGCTTGTGCAAATTGTAGCCTCTTTTCCCTATTTGTAGTGGAGATGAGTGCTACCCGGTGGGGTCTCCTGCTGTTGTAGCCCATCCGCCTCAAGGTTGTGCATGTTGTGGCTTCACAAATGCTTTGCTGCATACCTCGGTTGTAACGAGTGGTTATTTCAGTCAAAGTTGCTCTTCTATCAGCCTGAATCAGTCGGCCCATTCTCCTCTGACCTCTAGCATCAACAAGGCATTTTCACCCACAGGACTGCCGCATACTGGATGTTTTTGTCTTTTTACATCATTCTTTGCAAACCCTAGAAATGGTTGTGCGTGAAAATCCCAGTAACTGAGCAGACTGTGAAATACTCAGACCGGCCCGTCTGGCACTAACAACCATGCCACGCTCAAAAGTGCTTAAATCACCTTTCTTTCCCATTCTGACATTCAGTTTGGAGTTCAGGAGATTGTCTTGACCAGGACCACACCCCTAAATGCATTGAAGCAACTGCCATGTGATTGGTTGATTAGATAATTGCATTAATGAGAAATTGAACAAGTGTTCCTAATAATCCTTTAGGTGAGTGTAGATAAAATGTTATGGCACAAGGTTCAGTTTTCATAGTGTTTCATTATCCATTTTTTTTAATAAGCCAGCTTATGTCGCTCTTTTTTGGCGGGTTTCATGAGGATTGAGGCAGTTTGTAGGTGTAGTACCATCGTTTCTGTGTCTTCCTCTTGTATTTCTTTTGTCTTTTGGCTGTTCCCTTTCAGGGATCGCTAAAGCGAATCATCTGCCTCCACCGATCTACCGCCCTATCCTCTGCAGCCCCATTTTCTCTCACCAACTAACTTCATGCCCTCCCTCACTGCATCCATAAATCTCCTCTTTGGTCTTCCTCTAGACCTCATTCCAACCTCAGCATCCTACTACCGATACTGTATATTCACAATCTCACCTCTTCTGTGTCTTCCTCATACTCCGTCTATACTCGGTAACCTATCACATCGATCATCTCTACTGAGTGACACGTATAGCCACGCCCACTTTAATTTGGCACAACTGCCCATAACTTGACTTCTACTCAACATTTTGTTTTCCTGCATGGCACAGGTTTAATTTCACAGTTGTGTTGAATGCTGTGACAAAATTGGCAGACGCTCGTATCCAGAGCGACTTACGAAAGTGCTTAGGTTTCCATCATACAGACAATTTTTTTTAAATTATTATTTTACAGTAGAAAACTGGCTGATTTTATTTTTCTAAAAACTTTGAATATTGACTATAACTATGACTATTAACCTTCCAAAACCTGTATATTCTGTAACTCAGTAGTCGATTAAGTTTTCTGTAAGGAGAAGTTTATTTACTTAAAGTTAACCAATTTATGGTTTATTAACCATGTTGAGGAAATGACTTTTTAGCTCATTGAATGTAAAACAGAACTGAAAATATTGAGTAATATTGAGCTTGAACAATAAACGCTACTATAAATGGATAAAATGAATGACATGCCATTCTATAAAAAACCTTACCCTGTCAATGTTGACATAGGACTGTGTTATAAGAGGAATAAAATGTTGCAGGACACTTATTGGGACATAAATTCTAGTTAGCTATTTAAGCTCACATAACACTCACTTTCTCACTGAAACCATTTCATGCTGTATATAGGGTCGAGGGAGCTCTGGAGCCTATCCCAAAAGAACTATGGCACAAGGTGTGGGTACACCCTGAACAGGGTGCCAATCCGTCACACACACATACACATACTCTCACACACTACGGGCAATTTGGGAACGCCTATTAGACTAATCTACATGTCTTATGTAACCGGAGGAAACCCAGCAAGGGGAACATGCAAACTCCATGCACACAGAGACGAGATTTAATCCTGGCTGGGAATCGAACCGGGACACCGGAGGTGCAAGGCCACCGTGCCTCCAGTCACATAACACATTGCGAATATTCTTGTTTATTGCGTTACTGTAGCTTTTCATTTGCTTTTAGTCAAACTCACGGGTTTGTAAAGAATAATGTTTTCCGTGATGAACAGGAACTTTAAAAAAAAAACAAAAAAAAACAGGATGATTAACCCCTAAAACTCAAGTGGTGGCAACACAGCACTGGTCAATGACCAAAAAAAAAAAAAAACTGCTTATACGGTAGTCCTGTCAGTGTGTGTCGACAGATATGGCTTCAGACAACACACTCTATGAAAAGTTTCCCGAGAGTGTGTTTGTAAGTCCAATTTGTTTGTAAGTCCAACAAACATTGTCTAGGTACAAGGGTTCTTACACAATTGGGGATACACATTATATTACAGTACAGTGTTCTTTAGAATCATGCTGATGGTTAAACGATTCATGTTAAAAGAATGAGCAATGCCTGCCATCTTTTCATCTCACTCCATTCTCTTAATTATTTTCACTTTTGTCTCCATCTTTAACGCTTGGCTTTTTTTTTTTTTTTTTTACCAGCTTCATTGCCACTGCTTTTAAGCTTCCTTTCAGACATGCTGGGCATGTACAGTACTGCACTTGCAGAAGATAATAATGTATGTAATAATATATGCTGAACATGTGACCTAACGTCTGCAGTTGAAGGTGTCATTACTATAATCGCTCACATAAACAGCCAAAAATAACCATAAAAACACACAATCTTATGAATTTGTGCTATTTGTTGCCTATTTGACACTCACTCATTGTCTACACCACTTTATCCTGTATACAGGATTGTGTAGGGCCTCGAGCCTATCCGAGGAGGTGTACACCCCCATACACAGGCACTCACACACTCATTCACACACTATTGGCAATTTTAAAATGACATTTAGACTAATCATCATGTCTTTGTCTTTGACTGTGGGAGGAAACCGGAAGAAACTCAACATACACAGGGAGCATGCACAATCTGTATTGCACACTCCTGAGCTACATAAACATAGTCATTTGTTATATGTGGTATATACAGGTGTAGATCACTTCTGTACTGGTTTCTAATGCCGACTACCGCTAGTGAGGGCTACCACTGCAAGTAATACTGCATACTGACATACCCTTATATACTCGCAAATAGTGGTCCTCTCAAGAGTCAAGTTTTGCATTATGTCACAAAAAAACAAAAGAATGTCCCCTAAGGGAATAATTTGCATTGGAATGAAAGGAAATTATTTCTGTGACATTTGCAGCAGAAACACAGTAGGCTCAGTAAGCTGAGTGGTTAAGGCATTGGACTACGGTTCAGAAGATCCCAGGTTCAAACCTCACAACCACCAAGCTGCCACTGTTGGGCCCTTGAGCAAGGCCCTTAACCCTCAATAAAAATGTAAGTCGCTCTGGATAAGGGCGTCTGCCAAATGCCTAGATGTAAACACCAAAGTTGCGACCGTACCTCAGACATGCTGTTGTTCTATTAGCATCCAGCTCTAGCATGTCGGCTAACCCAGCTAGCTACATGAGATCCATAGGAATAATGCTGAAGCTATTAGCACCAGGTTACACAACATCATCCAAAATGTTTTACTTAACATTTACTTTAGTTAGCCATATAACTTCGTTGCTAGTTCAGTTTCAGTTTCAAAATTGTGTAAAATGCATTTTAAAAAACATGCTTATTACAGATGTATGCAGAGGACGAGAATAACTTCATTACGTTTTCAAGAAGAAAAAAAAAACACATACCTTGATTAATTACTTCAGTGACTGTAATCTTTTACAGTCTTTACAGGCGTTTGAGGTTTTAACACCTTACAGCTGCCTTGCTAACTTAAAAAAAAAAAAAAAAAACATCCGGGTAGACAAGGGTTTCAAGTTTAGCTGGATAGGTTTAAGCTTAGTTTGACCTTAGTCTGGATTTTCTGGTTCACCTGCTACAGTTCCACTGCACAGCTACATTGCTCAAGGTTACGTTTAAGAAGTGAATTACATCATAAATTTGATTGATTTAGATTTTTCAAAATATTTTTAGACTTAATTATGACAGAATAGTAACGTATATGGAGGTGTGGTGGCGTAGTGGTTAGCACTGTGACCTTGCATCTCCAGGGTCGAGGGTTTGATCCCCGCCACAGGGTCTGTCTGTGTGGGTGGAGTTTACATGTTCTCCAAAGACATGCGGATTAGGCTGATTGGCGTTCCCAAATTGCCCTGGAGTGTTGATCAGAGCTCGTAAAAAATGGCATAAATACACTGGTAATCATTATTGGCCGCCACGGTCGCTGGTTGGACTACAGAGGTTCCTGTATTGATGGATGGATGGAGTAATGTAGATAAGCACATTTTATTACATACCTCACGTCTGTACCTCACTTCAGGCTTTTTTCTTTCACATCATTTAAATCATTTAGCATTTACACGATTTAGGAGAATACGATTCTAATCCAATACATCTTTTGTCAAATTCAGTGAACATCTCTTCACACTCTGCTAGCTGTCTGTTCTGTAGGCGGGCTGAAACTAAATCCAGTATACATACCCAGCCTTGGCTCTGAAAATCAGAAACCAACAAAACAACACAACAGTATTCCAGATAATCAGTACCAAGGGGCATTTGCTGCCCTGTACAGGACGGGGCAAGTAGAGGGGTAGGGTAGATGGCAGAAAGAGGGCAATGGGAGAGAAAGAAGCGATAACCTAGTTGTTAGTGTCACTGCATTGGAGCACTGAAAAATGGTATATTTGTTATTGCCTTTTTAAGTGAAGGTTTGCTATTACATCAGTGTGTATTATCTTTATCAAGCCTGAGGTTTGCTTTGATAACTTTGTGTTAGCCTGGTATTTTTATTGTTTCCTCCTTTTTCAACCTAATTGTGCAGGTTATATTATTGGACTCAGTTCCTGAGTGGTGCTGTCATCCGGATGTTGCAAATTGATTCTCAAGTGACAGCCGAGAGTCTAGAGAGTGAAGAGGAGCTATCCGCCCTTTCCGCTTGCATGAGACTAAGTGTTGATGTGATGTGACGATTGATGTGAGAGTGCGGAAATGCCATCGCTCTAACATCAATCACGACAACACTTGGCCTCATGCAAGCGGAAAGGGCGGATAGCTCCCACTGTCACCATGATGGGAGTGTGCCCTAACAGAAAGATGGGTAGGAAGATAGTAGTAGTTAGATAGTAGCTAGAAAGTTGTTAGAAAGTTGTCATACTGGTTTATAGCTCAAGCTGTACAGTATCTGTCTCTGCAGGGAGTGAAAGCCAACAGAATGCAGTTAATGGTGCACTTTTTTTTTTAAACGTTATACGGCCTTGTTCACTACACAGTTCACTGACATACAGTACAGCACCTAACCATGGCTTATCTGAATTAATTTCTGAACTATTACTGCTGATCAGGAGGTTCACGGTTTGAGCCCCAGGACCACCGAGCTGCCACTGTCAGGCGCTTGAGCAAGGTCCTTACAATCAACTTCTCATTTACAGTTGGGCATCGAGCCCAACCACTTAAATCTCTTTAAGGAGGGGAATATTGGTCACCTGATGTCCCTGGGACAGGCGGTTAGCGCCTTATTTCAAACTTCTCCCATTTTAACACCATGCTTTTGTGTTGTTATTCAAGTTCAGGTTTAAATGCTCAAGTTCAAGGAGGTGAATAACAATGTACAGTACATGTATGTGTGTAAGCTGTATTTCTATTTATTATTTTAAGTGTGCTTAAAAAAGGTCAGGGATAGCTCCCACTGTCACCATGATGGGAGTTTGCCCTAACAGAAAGACGGGTAGCAATTGGCTACAAATAAATTAGGAACAAAATCACGGGACATTTCAAAACAAAATGCGATAGTTACATTGTGAAATAAGTAAATCATTGTAAAGTGCAAAGGTTTTCTGAGAAGCCTTATAAAAACCCAATAATCTGGTCTGGAATACTTGGTTTATGCTTGAAAATACTGTACCTCCTCCTGTCAGGCATTTTGTACAGGCCAAGGCACATCCTGTGAGTGGAGGTTTGTGAAGGTACAGTAGGTGGGCGTGTGGGGGTGGGCTCAAGCTGTTCAAAAATCATGCAAACATTACATCCACCTATTTGAATGTTAGAGAGCTAAGTTTCCTGAACACACCTGTAAACCAATGCCAAAGCCAAAACTTTGACCAAACATCAGTGACACATTGTAGACATGCTTGTGCAAAAACATTTATTTATCTTCTATAGGAATTATCCTGTATACAGTGTTACAGGGGGGTCCTAGGATACTACACCCTACACCATCACAGGGCACACACATTATAGATAATTTGGAAACACCAATTAGCCTAATCTGCATGTCCTTAGACTGTGGGAGGAAACCCACCAAGCACAGAGAGAACGTGCAACCTCCAAGCATACAAACCTGAGGCACTAATCAAACCAATGACCCTGGATTTGTGAGGCCACAGTGCTAACGTGGTTTTTCTTTCTTTTCTATTTTTTTTTTTTTGTTGTATATCTGGCTTACGACAAAGTTCCACCTATACAAAAACAACCAAACCAAAAATAAATAAATAAAAAAATATAGCAAATTCTTCTTGATACACACACACACCAAATGCGGCATAAAGCCATTTTAAAGGTCGCTCAACATTATTCATGGACATCTTCTGTACAATAAACAGTTGTTTAGTCCTAATTGGATGCAAAACAACCCACAACAATAGTCCACGAGAGAGCACAGCTTCCTGCACACACCCTTGCAGACCGGACTTCGTTACACACCAAGAATTTACACCTTTTTGTGTATCGCAGGAATGTACGGAAGCCCAGTAAACAAGACTTTCAGGTTTTGAGGTTGTGATCGCACTGCATGTCATTACAGTAGTTAGATAGTAGTTAGAAAGTTGTCACACTGGTTTATAGCTCAAGCTGTACAGTATCTGTCTCTGCAGGGAGTGAAAGCCAACAGAAAGCAGTTAATGGTGCACTTGTTTAACGTTATACGGCCTTGTTCACTACACAGTTCACTGACATACAGTACAGCACCTAACCATGGCTTATCATCAGGAGGTTCGCGGTTTGAGCCCCTGAACCACCGAGCTGCCACCGTCAGGCCCTTGAGCAAGGTCCATTACAATCAACTTTTCATTTACAGTTGGGCATCGAGCTGGCAACCTGACCCTGTATGAATCAACCACTTAAATCTCTTTAAGGAGGGGAATATTGGTCACCCGATGTTCCTGATGTCTGATGTCCCTGGGACAGGCGGTTAGCGCCTTATTTCAAACTTCTCCCATTTTAACACCATGCTTTTGTGTTGTTATTCAAGTTCAAGTTTAAATGCTCAAGTTCAAGGAGGTGAATAACAATGTACAGTACATGTATGTGTGTAAGCTGTATTTCTATGTGTTATTTTAAGTGTGCTTAAAAAAGGTCAGGGATGCGGTTATCGTTTGTATTTCAGGTTCGTTTTTAGGTCCAGTGTCACAACTATACCGAACAACACTGGTTCTGCTTCTACAGGAACTGCGTCAACTGGTCTCACCTCATTGATTCGAGGCTTCCGGAGATGTTGCGCAACCTTTGCTTCCTGTCTTCTTACTTGTGTTTGTTCATTGAATTGATTTTCCTGGAGTAGAATGGTTAATCATAAAGTATAGGTTTTGCTATCTAGTGGAAATATTTCTTGCCCTATAACCTCATGTTAACTGTTTTGCACTCACCCATTCGCTCATCATCTATACCACTTTATACTGTATACAGGGTCATGAGGGGCCTGGAACCCATCCCGGGAGACTTGAGGCACACTCACATCACTCATTCACAAACTATGCACAATCAGCATGTCTTTGGACTGTGGGAGGAAACCGGCGTACTTTGAGGAAACCCACCATGCACGAGGAGAACATGCAAACTCCATGCACACAGACCCCGAGGCGGGAATAGATGTAAAATTATAAAAACTTTTGCATCTTTTTTTTTTTGGTTTTCTGAGGCTCGATAGTGAGAAACTTGTCTCTCCTTGAGACAAGCTTGAGTGGATATGTGTGTTTAACCTCTCTAAAGCAAATTAGCACACACTCATGACTTGCAAACTGCAATATCAACATAATAAAAGCAGCAAGTATTGAACTTTCCATACTTCCTGCAAGGCACTTCTGCAATTCGTCCTCCATTTCAGTTGTGAAAGCTTGTGTATGTTTTTATTTTTATTTTTTTACAGGTCCACTTCCTGATTTCGTTTTTTTCCATTACTTGCAGCTTTTTGCTGAATGTTCAGATTTGAGACATTCACCGTGCAAACGTTTGTAGTCTAGATTAGGCTATGACAGCAGCTATAGTTGGGGTAAAAGTTGTGTAATCTTTTTTTTTAGTTTTTGTCTAGAAAATATGGTGCATGTTTAAAAGTTTTATTCTCCACTTGTTTAGGGCTATTAGCAGAAGACAGAGCCACATATTAGCTTGAGAAATGTCATTTTCACACTCATTTGCAAACTTCATACATTTTTTTCCTTAACTGTCAAATATGTTACCAATCAATAATCATCAACAATAAACGATAACCATTTCCCTATCAGTTTAAATTTCATTTCAACATTGCCAGTGTTTCCCATACACTGATTTATTTGTAGCCGCCACACTGACCCCTGCATATAATTTTTTCCATTTTTTATTAAGTTTTTTTTTTTTTTTTGCATGTCATGTCATCGAACAATCTTGTACAAGAAGAGTTTTAGCCAAGCAGGCTGGCACGACTCCCGATTTTCCATGATGTTCCCTGTGAAAGCACTCGCATTACGAAAGAAAGCTAAGTACAGAGAGCCCTTTCCCCTCCTCACAGAAGTAGAGACAGGAAGTAAGCTAACAAGTTGAACCAATTACTCTGAGAACAGAAAGCTTCCACACCATGGTTGGGTTGAAACACTCCAACCCCCCACCCCCAATGACCCCCCCCCCACCCCCCCCACACTACCCCATGGGGCACTAAACTCTTATCTCAGACAAACCAGAGTCCAAGAAAATGACACATTATACGCAATGAGGGGGTCAGTGGTGAGGAAAAAAAAGTGAGAGAAACATGGAGCGGAGCCAGCCCTGTTCTGGGTGTAATTATAAATCATTACGTTTTTACAAACGTGCTGTAAAGTGGAAAAAATCACAAAAACGTGTGATGAAAGGATGTTCAGTATGAGCAGGATGGGAATAAGTGCCCTGGGATGAGCTCAGAACAGTCCTAATGACTACAGCAACAATCTCTGTGGGTGAAAAACTCATTAATTTTCTAATGCCTAATATTTATTCATGATTTATTGTCTATGGATAATATGAATATGTTAACGATTTCAGATCTGTCTATCTATCTGTCTATCTATCTATCTATCTATCTATCTATCTATCTATTTTTTTAGCACAAAAAAACTAGGCAATATAATCAACAAAATTTTACTTAATTTTAACGTGTTTTAAAAGTGATGATAACTTTGGTTCTACATCTTTAGTTTTTGGTTCTTTCAGGTTCTATATCTGAAGACCCCAATACACAGTGTGATGTCTGAAGCAGCCTCATTAACCCACACAGGGCCAGTAAATGGTGTAAGTGATTGGTTTTTCATACTGTTTTAATTTTTCGGATTAATCCTCCTGTGTGTTTCTAAGGAAGTGTCTGAAAGATGCATTAGCGACCGTCAGTACGCCCTTCTGTTTCTCCTTGCAGCAGCTGGCATCCGCTGCATTTACCGCCTCTCAGTACACCACTCTGGTGCTACCACACCGGCACATATTTCTTCTGCTAGTCCGCTACTAGTTAATCGATCACAGATGGCAGATGGACAGATTAAAAAAAAAAAAAAAGGATCAGCAATTATATGTGGGCGGCCTACCAAAGTATACTATATGTGTTGGAAACACTGAATACAGTACATACAAGGGGCGTTCAAGTCAAAGCAGGAATTGTTGTCAATGAAGTGTAAAACTGATTTACATTTATGGACTTCAAACGCAGTACAGTGGCTCCAGCGTACTGAGAAACCTTTCTACCTTGATGGTATTCAAGCACTAGTGAAACAGTCCCACTAGTGAAACAGTGGGATAAGTGCATCAGTGTAGGCGGGGGGGGGAGGTGGTATTATATGAAAAATTTTTAGGTTTTTACCCTTATAACTGTGTTCTGTTATTCTGCACAAACAAAAGTCCCTGTTTGACTTGAACACTCCTTGTGGTTTTCATTCTAGCACATTCCAAAAGTTTTTTTTTTTTTTTTTGTGCATTCTACAGTATTTAGCCTAACACATGACATGAAATAGCCCATGTTACACAACATCCTGCATCAGCCTGGGAATCTTGCTTAATGCCCACATGCATCCTGCGTGGTGTAAAAAGTTAAAATCCTGCCAGTAGAACAATAGGGCATGAAGTATGAGTGTACATTGCAGGCTTTTTTTTCCTTTTCTTTGAGCTTGCATACTAGGCACAGAAGGGTGTGTGAGCCTGGGAGAAAACAAAAGCTTGGCATGTGGATGGCTCATCGAGCATCGCTCGCGCTGTATCATCGGCCACCCACACGTGCACCCACACTGAATACAAGCTCTCCCTCTCTCACTATCTCTCCTCTTACATCATCAGCATGTTCCCTAAACTCCACGTTGTCTGTTTGTCATTTTTCTGGTAAATCTGGACATCTGGTCGTACCCACGGTTCAGTGTGTCTTAGGTTTCATGTCACGCTAACAGAGCCAAGAAAAAGAAAAAAAAATTCGGAGTGGAGTAATTTGAGGGTTTTCAAGCCTTCAGTACACATAAGAAACTGGGGTGCAGCTAACGCACATACAGGGCACACATACAGTACAAGCCATTCATGGTCGAAAACTCTCCAATGTGGCTGAATTAAAACAATTCTGCAAAGAAGAGTGGGCCAAAATTTGTGGGCAAGGCAGATTTGGGCGGCTTTTTTTCCCTTAATAAATGAAATGATCTTTATTCGGCTTATCTCTCTATACTTTTTTCTGATCTTTGAATCATTTGTGTGATAATTATGCAAATAAATCAATAAAAATCAGGAAATGGCAAATACTTTCACGGCATTGTAATGGTGGTACATTGTTTCCTGAAACTCAGATTTCTAGCTTTGGATGTGACAATGTATAGTAAATGTCAACCTAACAAAATACGCTCTTTAACAGGAGGTCCTTTACACAGACATGAAAGAAGTAAACAGATACCCATAAGTGTAGCATACCACGCATACACCAATTTTGGTGGCTCAGTTTCTAAAACTTGCTTTTCCCTTAGCAGCTTTAAGAGCATTAACTAACCCCTAAGCATGGAGTGAGATGATCCGGCAGCCAGGAACAGGAATCTGAGTCTGAATATGAGACAGCTGAATATGAAAAACAGAACAGGCATAGAGTTTCATATTTTCAGCTGTCCAATTGCAATAAGCCTGTGCTGGCTGATTGCAAATTTACAAGAATGCACAAGAACACAGGTGTTCATATTATTGTGGACAGTGATGCCAGGGTAGCTGGATGTCATACAAAGTGACTGTGCAGTTTATTAAATCCTACCTGGCAGCCTAGAATCAGTTTAGTAGCAATTGAGGGATTGTTTAAAAGCTATGGAGTGCAGTCTGGTGTTCCACAAGGTTCTGTTGTAGGCTCTATGTAATTTTCCAATTATACCTCCTTTAGCTACTTTTAAACTGTGATACTTTTGCAATTTTTAGGCCGTTGTTAAGATTTGGTATAAGAATGCAATGGTGTGTTTAGAAATAATCCTGGATGCATCTTGATTCAATACATAATAAATAGCTTTTAACCGCTAGGTTTGGCTCCAGAGTGTGCAACAGCAGCTCAATCGCATGTGTGTGGTATTGGTTCCAGTATGGTCAATCCCAACAGCAATATAAGAAACATGTAATTTGCTTTGCCTGTTCTATATGATGTAGAATCTTCACCCCTTGCTCCAGGGTCCTTCATTGATCGGGAACAGCAAAGAATTATATTTCCTCCAACTCTGGATAGAAATGGGTAATGAGATTTCACAAGTTTGCTGTCGACCCAAAACAATTCATCATGGTACGACAGTGCTGCACACAGCATGTCTCCAGCCCTGTTCTAGCTTTTTTCTTCTAACTCATAAAATCTGAAATGTCTCCATAAAGCCCCTCTTAAAGCGTCGTCTATCTCTGCAAATCTGCAAGTTGGCCAGTCTGATTTGTAACACGTGCCAGAAATCACTCTGACGTCAGCCACACCCCCTGGTTGCAAAAACAAGGCAGGAAACTACAGTGATGTTTTTATTTTATTTATTTATTTTAACAGAAATCCCGATGCTATAAAAGTGGACACATAACAAGCCAGTTGTGGAATTAGCAGTCTGTAGATGTCTGGTTCCGCAGCTCTATTTGATTTTAGCTGAGCAGCTGATGTTTAAAGGACTTAGGATTGTTTAGTGCTTATTATTTATATTATTTTGTACTATTTAACTGTTTATTCTTTTATTATACTGCTTATTTGAGCCTGTCGATTTAGTTCACTGTATCAATGAGTCAATTTTCAATTGATTTTTAAGGGAAATTTAAGATGAATGAAGGTGTAATAACGATTTACAGAAGACTTCAAGTGAAGGGACACATAGCCGCAGTAAAGCATTTGAATAGTGCAAGCGTTTTATAGAAGCCTTTATTTCGGTGAATGACGATCGCGGCCGAGGTGGCTCGAAGCCCACTGCAGTCGTACTGTACCAGTGAACATTAGAAGAGTGGAACGGCCTTATCCGTGAATATCAATGGCTAACATGGTGCCAACTGCCAGAAGAGACGCATCTGTTAACCAACACCACTTGCACATTACAGGAACTTGGCTGAGAGCCAATCAAGCTTTCATTTCTACTGTACATGTTTCGGCCATTAGAGGAGTTCCTGGAAGGCAGGATTTTCAGATGCAAAGCAGACAGTCCAATCATGGCTTCCGTATACTGAGAAAACTTTCAACCTTGATGCATTAATGTATAGTACAGACCAAAAGTTTGGACACACCTTCTCATTCAAAGCGTTTTCTTTATTGTGTTCTTTCTTGTGTTCTTTAGCCCAAACGCGTCTCTTCTGCTTGCTGCCTGTCCTTAGCAGTGGTTTCCTAGCAGATATTCTACCATGAAGGCCTGATTCACACAGTCTCCTCTTAACAGTTGTTCTAGAGACGTGTCTGCTGCTAGAACTCTGTGTGGCATTGACCTGCTCTCTGATCTGAGCTGCTGTTAACCTGCCATTTCTGAGGCTGGTGACTCGGATGAACTTCTCCTCCGCAGCAGAGGTGACTCTCGGTCTTCCTTTCCTGGGACGGTCCGCATGTCAGCCAGTTTCTTTGTAGCGCTTGGTGGTTTTTGTGACTGCACTTGGGGACACTTTCAAAGTTTTCCCAATTTTTCGGACTGACTGACCTTCATTTCTTAAAGTAATGACGGCCGCTCGTTTTTCTTTACTTAGCTGCTTTTTTCTTGCCATAATACAAATTCAACTTCTTTGAATGAGAAGGTGTGTCCAAACGTTTGGTCTGTACTGTAGCAGGGGATTTTATAGAGAAATAATGGGAGTTTTTACTCTTGTAACTGTGTTCTGTTATTCATAATTATGTTAAAAATGAAAAATGTTGTATATTAATCAACAACACAGGATCCCAATGCTTATCAGATACTGTTAATAGTTTTAATACTTCAAAACCTTTAGGAAATATGACAGGTTGAAACAAATCAGACAGTAAAATTGAATCAAATGGAAATTGTCCCACATCCAACCTGGTCATGAACACAGCATAACTATCAGCCCAGTTGAACTGGCTTGTTAACTAAGGATTTAACAAGGTTAGCTTTCTAGTTAGCAAACACTACTACATTAGACTGCTTTGACACACAGACATACTGTAGCTCACTTAAAAGCATCAGGAAACTAGGAAACTAGCTGGCTAACACCTTAGAGCTTGATTATGTTCTTCCTCAGGAGATGCCTTTCATGAACATTTTTAGCAAGTTAACGTCATTTAGCTAAGATATTCTGGCACATGGATGTGTTTTGTGGAGCACTTTGTGCGGATTCCAGTGCACATGTTTTGTCAGTGTTTTAACCGTTAAACATGATGTCTTGCTAGCAAACAAAGACGATGTTAGCGTGAAGAGACCTGTAGCAATTTATTTCCCTTCAGGCATGATTCCTAAACAAAGCAAATAAAACAAACATTCTTCCGTCAGATGAAACCATGTAGTGTCACGGAGCAGTGTCTATAATGCTGTAACATGGCTAGCATAGGGAGACTAGGTGAAAAGCAAAACCAATGCAAATAGCAAAGAAATCAAGCAACGTGATTAACTTTATGTTGAATAAATACAACCGAAAATTGACATTCATGGTGATTTTCTTGCCGTTGGAAACGGAGCGAACTCACCTTTTGTGGTTTAAGCAATACAAACACATCCTGTAGTGCTATTGCTGCACCAAACGAAATTATAAAAACGCTACTGGTTCATTAATATACATGGATCTGGATACTAGATCTTTTACATAATTGCTATTTTAATGCAATTTTAAGGGGAGCTTTATAGCGCTATTAGAAATGCACTGGCTATATCCACTCTGGAACAAACAAGCAGGAAGCAACAGAGAATAGTTAGAACGAGGAACTCTAGGGCTTCCAGGGTTAAATTTAACTCTGACGATGAACCCATTTGACTACCTGGGCCTTTTTTTTTTGTGCAAATGCACACAAGCGTGGTTTCTTCTAATAACACTGGTGACTGTAAAAATACCCAGAGGTACACAGATGCCCGAGAAACTCTTTTATCCTCCCCTCATCGGAACGACGCAGTTAATGTTTAACATCTCATCAGTATCCTCAAAGCCCTTCGTGTGCCATAAACTCCCAGCATGCCATGCAGCTATTAAAATAACCGCCCGCAGCCGAAATAGCCGAGAGACTCTATTAGTTGAAGCGGGGGTCTCTGGACTGGACATACCAAAAGTGTTTACTGCTTTAATCATGCAGTTGTGTGCGTGCGTGTGCGTGTGCGTGTGTGTGTGTGTGTGGGCGCACCACAATAAGCCTTATCCAGATGGGTTATGCAAATCAGGACTGGCTCTCTTGAACCTGCAAGCATGCAAACAAGGCTGAGCTACAACACAGGCCAAAGGGTTACTTACTGAGTGAGAAAACAAACACACGCTTTATGTCATGCTGTGTCTTCCACGGGAGGCATTACAGCTTAGCATGACAACTCCTTATTAATATAGTGCACACTACACCCCCCCCCCCCCACCCCACCAAGGCTTAAACGAGAAACTAAGGATCAGACAGCTGCTTTTTTTTCTGCTGATAAATGCATGGAAGTACTTGTTTGGTTCTGTTTTTCCACTATCCAGCTTCCCACACAGATAAACTTCACTTCCTCCTCACGGTGTGTGTCATCACAGCCATCTGTAGCACTCGGCTAACCGAGCTACAAATAACCAGGAATAAATACCCGTAGCTTACTCAATACCCTGGCTGAATGCATGCCGCAGATACAGTACATCTCCGGAGACCTGGACAAAATCTAGGCAAAGTCTATTATTACAAGATCAGTATGTCTATTTTGGGCGACATGGCTGTTCCTGGAAGAGGAGACCGTATGTAAGTCACGCTAGCATATATGCGTTCACATTAGCAAGTGATAAAACAACAGGCAGTCATTTGTTTGCTTCTTGTCTACATGGTGCTGACTCACATTCGCACTACAGTACCCTATACAGCACAGTACTATACAAACACCACAACCACTTGCAGAGGATGCAAGCACGTGAAATTGTATGCTAGACATGCGATCTAAGTCCTGCGATCGAAAATGAGCGAACGCATGTTCATATATATTCTTTCCGCTTTGTGTGGGTCTGAACATGCTCAAAAAGTCATGAAAATTGGCAGAAATGTTGGAATCTGCCGCCATTAGGATGCCTGAGAATCTGGGCGTGGCACATGAGATTCTGCTGCATAGCTCATACACACTTGCACATACTGTATGTACACAAAACCCAGTACACATTTAGAGCTTATTGAGCTCTATAACTTTCACATGGGCTCTACTCAATAGGAAGTCAGCTAATTCTGGTCATTTGCAAAACAAATGGATTTTGATGTACTCCTCCTAGGGGATTTAAATGATAGCCACTAAACCGGGCCATTGTGATCTCAATACATCGAGGATGCAAAATTGTGAAGGGATTTTTGATATCTCATACAGGTCAGCCGCGATGATGCCTTCAACATACGCCAAAATGTGGTTAATGACTTTCTGTGTTAATACATCAAGCTTTTTTTTTGCTAATATAATCTAAGAATTAGGCTGAAAAAGACTAATCAGATTTTCCTCCTGATTAGTGTGTTATTTAGTTTTTCGAAGCATTATACATGCGCTAAGATGTCTCACAAGCGATAAACAGAGCAACAAAATCCTAGCGACAGGAAGGCACTTGCTCATGTAACTATGAAAAAAGAACATAGCTCATTATGAAGCTTATTAACAAGCACAGTTTTCAGTAAGATCTGCACCGGTTTATCAAACGTACATCAGGATAGGCTGATGTTCTCCTTGTTGACACGCACTCGTCCATCAGCAAATAAAATGACATTATTAGTCAGTTGCTAACCGTGGTACTACTCTGAGAAAAGCTGCATTTTCAGGAAAATATGTCTATATAATATACTGGTAGTGATAAATTACCTCCCATAACAGAAGCAACATGTACACACATCAGAAAATGTTAGATTCACTGGAGTAAGATCAACTACATGCAATGTGTTATTTCAAAAGGAGGTGCAACAAGCAATACTTTTGTATTTTGTTCTTCTAATCACTTTTATTTTTTTATTACATTTAATGTATTTGTTGGGCTATGTACTGTAAGTACTGAAAAATTCTTCGTATTAAGGTGGTAGATGTATAGGAAGCTAAAAATTCTTTTAAACAGTACTTTTTCACAAAAAGGTATCTTTAATGTGAAAGAAGAGTATATTAAATATTGTTTAATAAATTTGTATGACTGAATTTTTGCTCATTTAAAAATATTGTATATTTCTCTGTGTTTCCCTGCCACAAAAAGTGGGAATCATCATACTGTACAACAACAACAACAATAATAATAATAAACATCAGTATCAGCATCAGATATCAGCCAAACTATTTTTTTAAACCTATGTTATCGGTCCAGACTTCCAAAATCCGTATATGCCTAGTTCTCATGATACATGATTACTTCAAAGATTACTACAAAGTCCTGAGCCCAGGTTACTGTCTGTATCAAGTCTCTCTGTTGTCCCTCTATCTGTGTGTATATGTATTTCTAATAATTATTTAATTTATTTTTAATATTTAAGCATAATAACCCAGTAGTCCTATCTACTCTTGATGACTTTTCTTTATTAGCTCAACACTACTGGGTTAAACGTTATAAGAATAAACTTCACTCTTTCGCATGTTAAAATGACAGAAAAATCAATAACATCCAGATATTTCATTACAAACATAGACGCATTAGGCGGTGTGTCTTGTAAATGTTAACAATGTTAGTCCACGTTAATAACATCCTTCTCTAATTCCATAATTGCATACAGTAGCATGCATTAGACACCCTCTGGAACATGAGCCGGGTTTTAGTAGGTAGTTAAGAGTCAAATCATTTCTTGCCTTTGGATTACATTACAAATCATGTTACAGTATGTTTTTCTGAAAGACATAAAAAGATCCGTATAAATGTTTAGTAGAACAATTATACTTGCGTACCACTTAAGTAAGATGTGTTTCCACAATAAAGACATATACAACATTAGAATACATACACTGCTTGGCTAAAAAATGTTTACTATTTATATCTATATTTCGTTTCACCGTCTTTAGCTTTAATAACAGCACACAGTGTGATGGCCAAAATGATTCCTAATACTCCCTAATACTGCCATCAGGGAAAGAAACACTCCATACACATGATAACCTGCTCATTCAGTACATTCAGGTCGTCAGCCGACTTCACTTTTTGCTTAACACCGCCTCCAGATGCTTGTACAGTGGACACTATCCATCGCTTCATGTGCTTCCTATCTTACCCTGACACACCCGTCGCTCCCAAATAGGGTCAACCAGACCCCTTTCCACTGCAATGGACTGCAAAGTTTAATCATCATAGTGTGAATGTATATCACATGCATATATATGAAGATTGGACTCTACATACAGTTTATTAATACATTATCATGTGCTTGAGAGGACTCATTTTGTTGGGATTGCAGAACTAGAAAAAAGTGAGTCACCATTAATAAAGAAATTTGATTCTTTTGTGTGTCAATTGAAATCGTCAAAGTTAAAATGCGTCCTTAGGTTTATATGTTTGCATTCGAGTTGGTAAAATGTTGCTGTTCCCGTATAATCCTGTAGGTGGTGCGCTCTAAAATATCCCCACACATACAGGAGCATCCTGTGTGGTAGAAGCAAATTATTTGCTGGGTTTGCTTAGAATTGTAACAAAATCTGGAAAAAGAAAAATCCACATGAATTGGGATATTTGTAAAGCCGTGACCGTTACATAATCGCAATTCATCACCTAGGTTTCCTCCCTATTAATCTATAAGTGATTAACATACTGTAATGGACTATTCACAACTATACGACATTCTTTGTTTGTTATTATTCTTGTGTAAGTTGCTATAAAAAAGATTGTTAGGACAGTGTATTAATTCGGTCAGTGCTGTGACCTGACTTGATGACAGAACCACCGCCAGAGCTGCTGTTAATAGGACATTAATCAACGTCATAGCAAAGTCGAAGCAGCACTTTGGGAACAACATGCATGTCACTTGATTTTAAAAAGGAGTTAGATTTCAATTTGTTCAAGAGAAAAAAAAAACGTCCGATTAGGTTGATCACGATATGTTTTTGCCCTGATGTGACACAATCTTGCTCTCAAACACACACAAGGGATAAAATCACACATGTGCCGACCTGCGCAGGGAGAGAAACCAACAACACACTAACTAACACCTGCGAGGTTGTGGACTGTTTAGTTAATGCAGATTGACGTGTTTTATCCAGGCCTTCACTACTATACTGTATACACACACACACACACACACACACACACACACACACATACAGTACACACACACACACACACACACACACACACATACAGTACACATACATATTCTGACTCACTGCAAACCTAAAACGTCCTGCGCTTCAGAGATCAGTAAACACACTCTCTGTAAACAAGTGAGAGCGCTCGAGCTGCACATTGACTCCCAACAGAGACACCCGAGTTCCTGATTACTTCAGATATACGCGCACACACACACACACACACACACACACATACAGAAGTTCTATTAACAACAGGGATATAGGAATGAGATAAAGACAAAGCATGGAGAGACAGAAGCGAAAGAAAGAGAAAGTGAGACAGAATGAGAAATAAGAGAAAGGGAATGAGCAATGAGAGAGACGAATAGGAGACTGGGGAGGTATGGATGGAGGAAAGTGAGAAAAAGTTATGAGAAAAATGCAGAGAGGGAGAGAGGTGTTAGAAATTAAAACATGGAAAGGGGAAAAAGAAAAAGAGGGAGAGATAAGAGAAATAAATGAGATGAATAATGAGAAAGATTTACAAATATTTAGAGAGGAATATATGAAAGACAGAGTAGTTGCACAAGGACAGAATTGTAGCAAGATATACAGTGGAGAAGGTTGAGTGTACAAAAGAAGACAGAGAAAGAAATAAAGAGAGTGATATTTAAAACGACATGAGAGAAATAAGGGAAAGAGAATGAAAAATGAGAGAACACTAGGAGACTGGGAAGAGACAGAGAGAGATGGAGAGGAAAGTGAGAGAAAGAAATGAGAGATGGAAAAAGAGATGCTAGAAATTAAAAACACAGAGTGGAAAAAAAGAGAGAGAGAAATAAGAGAAATGAAAGAGAGGAATGAGAGAGAGAGAGACAGGGCAGTCGCACAGGGACAGAATCGACGCAAGATAAGAGAAAGTGAGCGTATGAAGGCTAAAGAGGAGAATGAAGCGACAAGGAGGATGTACAGTGAGATGGAGGGAATAAAAGGAAATGAGAGAGTCTGACAGAATGGGTGAACTGGACAGAAACAAATGAGACAGACATGCTAAGAAAGAACAAACAAACAAACAAAAAGCCAAATGGGATTACACGAGTTTATTTCCATCCGGATCTGTTTTTTTTTTCTTTTCTTTTCTCTGTCTCTGAGAAAATTACAGTCAGAGTAATCTGGTGTTTTTCTCCGAGCTCAGCGCTTATCTGATCACTTCAGTCTGTCTGCGCACATCTGTACGTCTGTTGTCTGTTTCCACACAGATGTTGCCCCTATATAAAGATGTGTGTGTGTGAGAGTGTGTGAGAGTGTGTGTGTGTTAGCACTCCGGATTCACAGAATTAAAAATCTCAGGTCAGTGAAATGTAGTTCGGTGTAGTTTTTGGAACTTTCCTCGCACTGCGTCTGGGAATCAGAGGCTCGTTCTTCGTCTCGATTCAGAGACACTAATGTTTACTGTCAGATTTGTTACGGCTACATTTACTGCAGCATTTACAGAGTTACAGAACACTAAAATTGTCTTCCTCGTTGTCTCACCCTGTCTGTCCGTGCTTTGTCTTTTTTATGTCTCAATTTCGCAATCTTCATGTCTCTGTCCCTCACGTCTTCTCCCTGTCGCTCTCTCTCTCCCTCTGTCTGTCTCCCACATTTGTCTTCCTCTCTCTATCTGTCTCTATTTGTGTCCCCCTTTCTGTCTGTCTCTCCCTTTAGCTAATTTGTTGATTCTGCCTTTTCCCCATCTCTCTCTCTCTCTCTCTCTCTCTCTTTCTTTGTCTCCCTTTATCTCTGTGTGTGTCTCTCTCTCTCTCTGTGTATATCCCTCTATATATGTCCCTCTATATATTTCTCCCTGTTTCTCTGTCTGTCTCCCTCTTGATCTTCACATCTCTGTGACTGTCTCTCTGTGTCTCAATGTCTCTCCATGTCGATCACTTTTTTTCTCCCTGCCCCTTTGTCTTTTCTTTGTCCCTCTGTCTGTTTGTCTGCCTTTTCCCCATCCCTCCCTCTCTCTCTCTTTCTTTGTGTCCCTCTCTCTTTCTCTCTGTCTGTCCCTCTCTTGCTTTTCACACCATGACTGTCTCTCCTTTTCACCTTTTGGTTTCACTCTTTTTCTCTCACTCTCTCTCTATCTGCCTGTTTCTTTCTGTCTCCCTCTCTCTCCTATCTTATTTGTGTGTCTCTCTATCTGTCCCTCCCTTTGTCTTTCTTTTTGTAATAAAAAATGGATCTGTTTCTCCATGTCTCTCGTTTTGTCTGTCTCCTTGTCTCCCTGCTGCACTCTCTCTTTCGGTCTGTTTCTGTGTTTCTGTCTATCTCTCCTCACCTCTCTTTCTCTCTCTCCATCTCCCTGTATTTTTTTCTCTCACCCTTTCTGTCTGTCTCTCCAAAGCAGGATGTGTGTCATGGTGATGTCTCAGTCGCTCTTTGCAATGCTGCCCAGTCTCTCTCTCTTTGCTCCAGGGACATTAACGCTTTCTGACATCTCCGTTCCTCCCTCTCTCTCTCTCTCTCTCTCTCTTACATACACACACACACACACACACACACACACACACACACACACACACACACACACTCTCACACTGCATCAGATATACAGTCGCCCAACAAATGCTCCCATATAATCAACAGCTCCCTTTAATGGCCTTAAACTAATTACATGACGTGATTTATTGCTCCTGGAACACGACGCTCTGTTTCAGAGCCAGCTGCTGCGTTCACAGACCGGCCCTGTCTGTTTCCTTTTCTTTTTTTTTTATTTTTTATTCATGTTCAGTTTACAATTCCAAACGGCTCAGAACGTTCTCCATAAAGTGCCCAGGAAAACTAGAGCTCATCATCTGTACAGCGAATTTCCCATTGCATCAGAGGGAGAGATGCCAAGTCTGAGCAGAGCTTCTAGCTGGGGTTCTCCTCCAAACTGCTCCATGTACAAAGCTCCTCTTACATAACCACACACACACACACACTTAACCAAGTCTTTTTAATCAGGCCATAAGTAGGTTTTATTTGCTAGTCATTGGATTTCCACAGTGTGCAACATTGCTAAGAAATATATATAATAAATAATATATTTATTATTTTACATTTAATTCCAGTTTTGATACATTGTCTATTATTCTATAAAGTTTTCTTTCGTAATAATTTAAAATGATAAATGTATATTTTTATTATATGACTTATTATACAGTTCTCAGAATTATTAATGCATCAGAATAAAAAAAAAACATTTTTTTTTTAAGTTTGTATAGCACTTTTAACAATTGTCACTGTCACATATTTTTACACTATATATATATATATATATATATATATATATATATAATTTTATACCTTTATACTTTTAATTTGTAAAAGTGTACATTCTGTTCCTGTATAACAGTTAATTTAATTACATTTAAAATAGTTAAATTAATTTGTTTACTTTTGTAACCAAAAATTGTAAATAACCAGCCAACTTAAAAAAACTAATAATAATAATAATAATATAATAATAACAATAATAATAATAATAATAATAATAATAATACAGTATTTTTATTCTATATTTATTTTAATTGTTTTCTCTTTTGCAATATTTTCATTATAGTAAAATCTTTCTACTTTTAGTTACATGGTTGAATATGCGACAAAATTAAATTTGAATTAGAATTCTATTTATAACCTTAATGAATTTAATGATATGAAAATGAAAATGATTTGAACTTAAATGATTAAGTGCTATATACAGATCCCGCCATTAAGAACGCACATTTCTTGAAAAGGGATCTCGCGCGCTTCCTAATTTTTTTTTTTTTTTAACTTGTGCTACTGTTGTTTACTTACAGTATTTGTTAATAAATTTTTTTTCTTTAAATAAGGCTTGGGCTCTGGGATGTTGAGCCTATTTACTAGTATCTAGCGATTTATCGATAACAATACTGCATTGATGGATGGATGTTGTTGATAAATATTTAAAATGATAATTAAATAAATAGCTGTCCATCTTTTTTGTGTTTATCTTTTCGGTGTATTATACACCTCTGCACCACAAATGTTAGTAAAGGTACCATACAGTAGCAGTAGATATATACTGTATGATGTAATTTGGTCATGTTCACCCATGGGTTAAACATATGCGGCATTTAATAGCATTCGCTAGTTATCAAGTTGATATACAGGTCAATCTGCATCAAATAGAATCTCTCCGAATAAGTAAGCATAATAATAAATAATGAATCATCATCGTGTCAGCCCATGGGTGAACATGACCAAACTACGGCATAAACACTGGAACACGAGGATTTAAGAATTTAATTAAACACGAATATGTGTGTGGCATTTTAATTCAAATCCAACATTTTACTGGTTTGTGATCGGTGCATGGGCGTCAACTCGCACGTTCTGTAATATTCCATTGTCGTTCATATTGCCGCTGTTTTAGAGCCCTTTACTAAAGCATTCGCTAGTTATCAAATTGATATACAGGTCAGTCGTGAATTACACTCAAAGTATCAACTCCAACTATAACGTCTGATTTAATTTGCTGGGGAAATAAAATTTAGGCAGAGACGTCCGCACGGTCTTGTTAATTCATCTAAAACCCCCTACAGTATTCGCCAACAGCGCACCCAGTTTAATAAATTCACACACATCGTGAATGAAAGGTGTGAAGAGATTCCGCAGACTCTTCTGACACCGTGCTTGCTCTGAAGGACTATATTCGACAAGAATATAGAGAATAAGAATTGGATTTATAATAAGATAATTAAATTAATAATAAAATTATATCAAATAAGGACTTTATCTAAAAGCCAGGCCAAATTTCTCATTCACAGCTGAAGTGGTTAAACATTACAGCTTATACTGTAGATGCGTAGGTTATATTTCAAAAGTACGATTGCAAGTAAATTACAAACTGCATGTAATGTAAAATATGAATAAAACAGTATTAAACACACATAAATGATGTATACAATGAAAAAGCTATTTACACATGAGTGCTCACATGTAAAGCAAACGGAATTATTAATTTATTCTGTATATTTAACTTCGTTCAGCCGTTTAAGTTACATGAAAAAAATAACGTGCCTGCCAGCCCACTATTGTTTCCTGTTCAAATTTAAAGATGCACACGCGTGTGCAAAAAGACGAAGTACAACAAAGAATACGAAAGTGTATAATGTTTCATAAAATTAGCCTAAAACAATTTTGTTTCCACTGCTGAAGCAAACATGATTTTGTTTTTGTTTTAGTCTGTTCACTGAACAGAACGTGCCATCGCGCTCCGAGGTGAACACCCACAGAACCCCCAGTTACTGTAATCCCTCTTCTCACCTTTCATTCATGATAGGTGTGAAAGTATCAAACCGGTTTCACTGATGGGGGAATTGGCAGAATTGAGGGGTTTAAAAAGAATAAACAAGACCGAGCAGACGTCTCTGCCTAAAAGCTATTTCGCCAGCACGTCTTCTTTCCTTGTGTTAATCTGTAATATTGTGAAATAATAAGTGAAATGTATTTTGTGTGTATGCTTAAATATTTTACTTGAATGTTTTATCTGCATTATTGCGAGACGCGGTGACTTTCTGGGATTTTTATCGATAAATCGCACGCGTTTATCAGCCTTTTGATCAAAAACGCTGCCTTTTTGTAAAGTGAAAGTTTATTCACAAATTGGGGTTCACGCACGCCGATGAACAGCTTTATTTCAGTCTCAAATTAACAGTCACATTCCATCTATTATTTCCAACCACGGTCAAATAATGGATGAAATAATTATTCAATGCTGGACACAAACAGCAAAAAAAAAACAAACAAAAAAAAGATTATTATTATAAAAAGCCAGAAGCACTTCAAGTGCATATAAGAACATTTACAAAAAAAGGATTTTTTTGTTCATTCATGTCTTTTGATGGTGCTCAATGTCGACACATTTTTACATTTTAACGAAGATATGATGACATATTCACGAATCAGGTAGTTAGTTAACACTATCAGACGCGCACAAGCACACACACTCTCCATGCAGATACACCGTGCAGGGAGCAACTGGACAACAGGTCTTCACTTCGTAATACACATGTCCATAAACAAAAAGGAATATTGCGACATATACGCTAAATATATTTCACTTAAATATTACAGATTAAAACAAGGAAAGAATATTAAATAGGAAAGAATACGCGCAGAGCTTCAGTTCATTGCGATGCAGACTAAAGTCTCGGAAGGAAACGGTTGTCGTTATTTTACTAAATCTGAATATATTCAGTAAATTTGTGAATTACACAGAAAGTTTGAACTACAACTATGAAGTCTGATTTAATTGGAACCATTAAACATTTTATTTCTATTTATTCTATGTTTTGCTGGCGAAACCGTCAGCTCGGTCTTGTTAATTCATATTAAATCCCTCAATTCTGAACACGAAAGTGTATAATCTTTAATAAAGTTAGTCTAAAACAATTTTGTTTCCAATGCTGAAGCAAACATGATTTTGTGTATTTCTATGTATTTTTTTTTATATTTGTGTTCATTATTAAAGAACTTAAAATGGTTTAAATTTAATCAAATAAACACAACATACAACAAATATATCATCTCAAAGCTTTTATTTTTTTGGCCATAAATGCAGTGTTTAGTTACATTCCAGTGTGTCCACCCTGATTTTTAACCACGACTGGAAGAACTTTAAACAACCTATTTATGTATTTATTACATGCCTCTTCTGTAAGTACCTCAAACCAGAATTTATTAATGGCAGCAATTAAATCTGATTTTGTAGTCGGTTTTGCTTCTTTTCGAATATAGTCTTTCAGAGCATGCCACACCATTTCAGTGGGATTCATGTCAGGAGCTTCGGCGGGAGTCTTCACCCAGTTAATTCCCTCTTCTGCGATGACTTTTCTTGCAGCGGTGTGCTTCGGGTCATTGTCCTGGAAAAAACGGTGATCAATACCGAAATTGTCCTTAATGTATGGGGCAGCGGTTTCTTTTATAATCGCCTCTTCGAAGAAAGACCTGTCCATTATTCCTTCAAAGATGGCAATAGGTCCTGGTCCAAGTCTAGAAATGGCTCCCCAAACAAGAATTTTCACAGGATGTTTCGGCTTGGGTTTGAACACTTGTCTCCCAGTTTTACGAAATGACATTGTGGCAATTTCAGTCATAAATTCACAACCACATTCCAGCTATTATTTCAAGCCATGGTCAAATAATGGATAAAATACTGGACACAAACAGCAAAAAAAAAACAAGCCCGAAGCACTTCGTGTGCATATAAGAATATTTACAAAAAATATATAGATTTTTTCTTCATTCATGTCTTCTGATGGTGCTCAATGTCGTCACATATATATATGCGACACATATATATATTCAAATAATGGTCAAATAATGGGTGAAATAATTATACAATGCTGGACACAAACAGCAAAAAAAGCCAGATGATTATTTTGATAAAAAGCCCGAAGCATTTCATGTTTATATTTGTTCATTCATGTCTTCTGATGGTGCGCGACACATTTTTACGTTTTAACAAAGACATGTTGACATATTCACGAATCAGGACATTCGCATAATTACTGTATACACACGTGGACAAAATTGTTGGTACCCTTCGGTCAATTAAAGAAAAACTCACAATGTTTTTTTTTTTTAATGACAAATCAAAGAGACGGATAATCCGAATGGTTACAAAAAGGGGCCATAAAGACTTCTAAAGAGATCCAAGATGAACTTCATGCTCAAGATTGCCCCATCCGTCGTTGTTTCAGCCAAAGTGGACTACATGGGAGACGACCAAGGAGGACACCACTGTTGAAAACAAATCATAAAACATCCAGACTGAAATATGCCAAACTACATGTTGACAAGCCACAAAGCTTCTGGGAGAATGTCCTATGGACAGATGAGACAAAAATGGAACTTTTTGCCAAGGCACATCAGCTCTATGTTCACAGATGGAAAAATGAAGCATATGAAGAAAAGAACACTGTCCCTACTGTGAAACATGGAGGAGGCTCTGTTATGTTCTGGGGCTGCTTTGCTGCATCTGGCACAGGGTGTCTTGAATCTGTGCAGGATACAATGAAATCTCAAGACTATCAAGGGATTCTAGAGAGAAATGTGCTGGCCAGTGTCAGAAAGCTGGGTCTCAGTCGCAGGTCATGGGTCTTGCAACAGGACAATGACCCAAAGCACACAGCTAAAAACACCCAAGAATGGCTAAGAGGAAAACATTGGACTATTCTAAAGTGGCCTTCTATGAGCCCTGACCTCAATCCTATTGAGCATCTTTGGAAGGAGCTGAAACATGCTGTCTGGAAAAGGCACCCTTCAAACCGGAAACAACTGGAGCAGCTTGCTCATGAGGAGTGGGCCAAAATACCTGCAGAGAGGTGCAGAAGTCTCATTGACAGTTACAGGAATCGTTTGATTGCAGTGATTGCTTCAAAAGGTTGTGCAACAAACTATTAAGTTAGGGGTACCATCATTTTTGTCCAGGTCTGTTCCATTAGTTCATTTTTTTTTTATAATTCCGTTGAAGTATGGTTGAAAAGCAACGTCTGACTTTCACTGGTTAACATTAATAGAATTCTTATTTATTATTACTTTTGTCAGATTAAAGTTATTTCTGTGACCATTGTGAGTTTTTCTTTCATTGGCCGAAGGGTACCAACAATTTTGTCCACGTGTGTATGTGCGCGCATCTCATAGGTGTGTGCGCGCGGAGAGTTTGTGTATATGTGTGCGCGTCTCATAGGTGTGTGTATGCGCATTTCATATGTAGTTGTGTGAGCAGTTAGTAGTATATATAGATGTGTGACTGTTTCATATATGTGTATGCAAGTGTTTCACTTGTGTGTGCATGAGTGAAGTTTGATTGAACCCCTATACGGCGCTTCACAGTTTAGGGCATCTCTTTTCATCATTATGAACATAATATGAAGCAGATATACGCACATTCATCATAAAATATTATTATTGTAAAACAAAATAAAATTCATGTTTGCTTCAGCATTGGAAACAATATTGTTTTAGGATAATTATTTATACACAATATAATTAATAATTAATTATACACAATTCTTCGTTGTACTTGGTCTGGCTTTTAGATAAAGTCCTCCAATGCGCCACTTGGCGGATATTCAGTGAAGCACAACACATTTATTTAAATTCCCGAATGTTACTTGAGGGATTTCGCGGCATTTCGTGAGCCAAATTGCGGGATCTCGCGGGAAAAAGCATGCATTCTTAATGGCGAGATCTGTATATATGTCATTTATTAAGGGCTATATATTTATTTATAAATTGCCCTATCATCCGGAGATTGCAAGTTCGAATGTGAAAGCAGGTGAGAGCTGATCCCCTTGTCCCCAAAGTTGGGGGAAAGCAGCCTAAATTGTCAATAAACTTGACTGACAGGAGGCAAAGACAACCAGGCATTCTGGACCAGAGGTCCATTTTCCAAATAGAGTTTCTCAGAGGCTTAAAACACTTTTACTCGTAGAACAAATCAATACAGTGTAGAACAAATCAATACACATAATCCATGCTATAAATACAAGTAAGTAAGCTGGAAAAAAAACACCTACTGCAACTTTAATTCAAACTTCACTTAAAGTCGACCCATCAGACCCCCCCTTTTTTTTCAGCCAGGAATCTATTAAACATTCTTTATGCCAACAGCGAGGCAGCGGCGGGTCAAGCGGTTAATGCTGTGGGCTCCTGATCACAAGGTTGGTGGTTCGAGCCCCAGAGTCCTTTTTAAACCAATTTTTGTTTTTGATTTCCGGCTCTTTATATCATCTACAGTATAACATGTACAGACTGAAATGTTTGCTTTATCTACTTCCTGCTGCTGCTACACTTTTCCCCATAGTCGACAGTTTGGTTAGAGCTCAACATTTGCACTGGTTTCTCTGACCCGGTCCTGTCCTAATGTCCACTCAGCGTGCACTGTCCTGTACATTCGTTGTACAACTTGTACTCATCTTATACTGTTGTTCATGTAGTCTATGGACATGCCATGTCTCATGACATGGACCTGAAGAAAAGACATTTCATTCCAAAGTATATGAGTAAACTCCGTATAGCCCAGAGGTTCTCTTTGGAACAGGCAAAAGAATTGTCTTTCTTTTTCTTTTTAATTTAATTAAATTAAAATTACAATCCATTACGTTCCAGGAAATTATATTTACTTATTATAAAATACTTATAGATTATAGATTTAAAAAAAAAAACTCTATAGATTTAATAGACAAAATGCTCTCTTAAATATATTTATACATTTTACATAAAAATAATAATGATCATAATAATAACTTTGATATTCCATATAAAATAAAACCCAACTTGACTTAAATTGAACAATCATTTTTTCCAGCTAAAACTTGTATAGAGGTCATACTTGGACAGGTTGCCAGTTCCTCACAGGAAAAGTTCATTTCGAGTTACCAGCCTCAGAAATCACCAATCAACAAACAGCCGCTCAGATTAGAGCCGTTATGAAGGATTTACAGATTATAAGTATCTGACAATACTCAATATCAACCGTTCAAAGGAGTTTATTGAATATTTTGGACGCCTTAACATTGTTTTTACAAGAACTGTCGTAAGAAATAAAAATCTAAATTGAGAAAGACCATGAAATTAGGGTGTGTTTCCAAACTTTTGACTGGTTGGGTACACCTACACTTATGTTCGCTCATGTCTCAGGATGTATTTATGTACATGTCTTTATTACGTATGAACCAGACACACTTTTATGCTTTATTTTCAACTGAAGATCCCTTTACTAAGTAGAATAGATAAATGATAGTATGAGGTGACAAGAAGCGAACTATAGTGTACTTTTCTTCATCTTCAAGCTTATAACTATAAATCTTAACACTCAAAAAACTACATTTCTGAAGACACAATGCACACCAGACAGAAACTTAAGCAGCACTTATTTGTAACAAACATTACCTTCCCTTCCCTTTATCTGAGGCTGCAGTTTCACTTTATCACTCCTCTCACATTCACACTTCATTGCTCTCTTCTTCTTCTTCTTCTTCTTCTTCACCTTGCACACTATTAATTCACTACATTTTCTTTGAAACAAAGTATCCATGGAAAGCTCGTGCAGTGCAGACCCTAGACCACCACTGGACTTTAAAAGAACATCCTTATTAAACCATCATGCAGTCATGCACGTGTCACTTACTTCCATGCAACACCGAGCACTGCACATTTAATATGCATCTGTGCACATGGAGATGCATGGAGTGTTTGACAGGCAGTAAAAAAAAAATGCAACACTGAGGTGTGATCTTCTGTAATCTACTCCAAGAAAGCATTGCAGCTGAGACGCACAGACACACTCATTTACTAACCGCACTGGAAACATAAGAGGTGAGAGACAAATATATAAACCCGCTGTGAGTTTCTTACCTTGGGGTTAATATTCCACAGGGGGAAAAACGCGCTGCAGAGAGAGAGAGAGAGAGAGAGAGAGAGAGAGAGACTCCGTCCTCACTTCTGTCTGATCTCATCTGCTCTGTGCGCGAGTGAGCGACTCCAGCGCGTGCAGGTTGCGTTTATGCAGAGTCAACCGGGACATAATTCTTCCTCTCTCTCTCTCGCTGTCTCTCTCTCTCTCTCTTTCTGTCTGTATGTCTCTGTCACTCTCTATCTGTCTTTCTCACTGTCTTTATGTCTCTCTCTCTCTGTCTGTCCTGTCTCTCTCTGCCTGTCTTACTCTCTGTCTCCTTTTCTCCATCTCTCTCTCTCTCTGTTTCTCTCTCTCTTTCCGTCTGCCTCGTTTTTCCCTCTCTCTCTCTCTCTCTCTCTCTCTCTGCCTGTCTGTCCATCTCTGTCCTCTCTCTGTCTCCTTCTGTCTTTCTCTCAATGTCTCTCAGGCTGTCACACTGTGACGCGTAATTTACTATTATAATATTTTACATGGCAGCAGATGGCGTAGTGGTTAGCACTGTCGCCTTGCACCTCCAGGGTGCAGGTTCGATTCCTGCCTCGGGGTCAGTGTGCATGAAGTTTGCATGTTCTTCCTGTGTCTGGTGGGTTTCCTCAGAGTACTCCGGTTTCCTCCCACAGTCCAAAGATATGCAGATTTGGTTAACTGGCATTTCCAAATTGCCCATACTGTGTGAATGCGTAATGAAGGTCCTACCATGGTTGTAAAAATGGGAATAAATACAATGGTAACCATTGGCCTCCACAGTCTACAGGTTCCTGGATGGATGAATGGAACATATTATATATTTTACTCATCTCTCTCTCTTTCTCTCAGTCCTTAAACACAAACCGCTCCCACTTCATGCACATTCATCTTCCTTTGTCTTTATCTCAGCTTACTGCCCTGCTAGATTTGCACCTACCGCACACATTACTACACTTTGACAGTACAGTCACAAAATGACAGTACATTTTGGAATACCGCCTACACCATATGCTGTTACTCATGTACATTATGTGTGTGTTTCTGTTTGTGTGTGTGCATGTGTGCCAGCAATGTATTGGTTCCCCAAGTCTCCTAGGGTAGGTCTTCAGGCCTGGACAGGATAAAGCCGTATACTGTAGAAGACGAAAAAATGGCAAAATAATGATCCAATTGATGCAGCATAGTGAAGCAGCGCACTGAAGGTGCTTCCCGTTACGTCACAGTTTATTCCCGCCTCACGCTACCTCCGGGTTTCCCTGTAACACACACCATTGGAGAACACACACACACACACAGCTTTTTAACTTTTATTTTTACTTTAACTTTTATTAATATGTGCATTAGCTAAAGCCAGTGTTAATAGTACTAATAATAGTCCTAATGTCATTATAATAAAAGTTAAACATCTCATCTCTCATAAAATAATCTGTGCACATGTAAAAGTTCTGAAAACATCCGCTCGATAAGTGTTTGGATACCGCCATCTAGTGGACAAACAACAATTGTATCTGAATGTGACCAGAAATTACAGAAATGTCTGTTCATAACACAGACATTATTATTATTATTATTATTATTATTTCAGTAATAATGATAATTTTGTACATTTTCCTAATAAAAATAGATACAAGTCTATCCAATTAATTGGTGGCATGAGACACAAACATATATATTAAAATGTGATATAATTAAAATGCAAAATGTAGATTTATTTATTCAATCATTTATTTGTTTGCTGTTGTGTTGTATACCCTGCAATAGATTTTGTTTTGTACAAATTGTGTTAAACTGTACATGTAAGTCAGTACAAAACTTTTGATTTTCAAACAGCCCAATAATAATAATAATTATTATTATTATTATTTTCAGGAATATATTTGTAGGCCAGAAAAGAAAGCAGTATAGTATGTAAAAATAATAATAATAAAAACTTTTCAGACAAAAAGCAAGCAAACAAACAACAAATAAAAACAAAACAAAAAGTAAGCTTCTGGGTTTGGCTGCATGAAAAAAGATGGACTGTGTTCTGCAGGAGGTTCAATAAAACTATGAAGCTTCATTTCCTTATAAAACTGCACAATTGTACCTGAGAATATACTTTAAGCAAAGGCTCACCACACCAATTATCAACGTTTTTAGTAGTTTTTTAAATAGTATTTTTGAAATGTAGAAACAATTTTTTGAAGACATCCTTGCTTGCAGTTGTTTGCATGTGCTTAAGACTTTTGCACAGTACTGTAGATAAACGTTCATGAAAAAAGTTACCCATATCAACTATAATAATGTAATGGACACTGTTGGCTCGTCCATAGGGACAGGAGTGACTGAGCTCCATCGTTTATACGCATCAGCTTTTTAACATTTATACTCCTATAACAGGTAAAGTTATACTGTAATAAATGTTGGCCTGAACATGCAAACTTCATGCACACAGAGATGAAAATCGACCCTGGTCAGGAATTGAACCCTGACCCTGGAGGTGTATGAGTTTCCATGCAATTGTACTTAAAAAAGTTTGTATCTATTGTGTTAGTAGATACTTTTTACTTTAACTCCACCACTACCTACAACAAATTTCTGTATGTTCTACTTTATTTCATTTCTGCATGCTGTTGTATTACATATGTGGTGTATATTTTAAGTGGTGATATTACTGATACCTACCTGAGGAAACTGAGAAGAGCCAATCTTTCTCAGCACCATTTACTTGCGTTACTGTAATTGAGTAGTTTTTTGTGTACTTCTACTTTTTAAAGTAGTTTTTAAAATCTAATTTTACTTTTACTTCAGTATGTTTTGTTTGAAGTTTTGTAATTCGCTACATTTTAAATCATATGCGCTACTGAGTAAAATAAATGAATCAAAATGCAAAAAATATTCTGCTTTGTATAAATGAGGGGTGTCCAAATCCAGTCCTGGAGGGCCAGCGTCCAACACAGTTTGGTGCTTCTTCTTCTCAAACACAGCTGATTTAACTAATCTGTTAATTACGAGGTTCAGTGGGTGTGTTTAGGTGTTGGTGAATTACAAACTGTGCTGGTCACTGGCCCTCCAGGACTGGATTTGGACACCCCTGGTATAAATGCTATGTTGCGCTCGCGTGTGTGTCTCGTGTCCTGGTCGCGCGCCGCTCCAGACTCCACTCCAGGTTTTCTGACTGTTTCCCCACATCGGCATCTACCTGACCTTCCACACGGTCGCTTCCGCCCTGAGAGTGACGTCATCAACCAGCGCCACCATATATAAACCGGAGAGAGACGCGGGAAAGAGGAGAGAGATTGTGAGTTTGGCGTTTTGGTATTTGGTTGTGACTTTTTGCCTCCCATTGACTTTGATTATTGCTTTGGTTGGTCTTTGTATATATTTGTAGATAATTTCACTGTATGTTTGTGCACTCACCAGTAGTAGGGGCGTGGCTGCCATTTATTTTGTGAAGAGGGAATTTAGTCACTGTTTTTGTTTAGGGAGTCAGGGAAGGGACCTGGATTTGTGTTTGTGTTTTTTTTTTTGGTAATCTAGCTACTAAATATAAATACCATTTAGTTTATTATTTTGGCCAGGGTCCACCCTGAATCTGATCCTCCGTCTGTTGTGTGTGTGTGTGTGTGTGTGTGTGTGTGTGTGTGTGTGTGTGTGTGTGTGATTTTGGAGGTTGGAGATCCCGTCACATGGATGCCCCGTGTGGTCTGCCTGCATGCGCTTGGTGGCTGGGGATGGTTCCCATGAAGACTGTCCTATCATCGATTGATGCTCTGGGGACCTGTGACTTCAGTTGTTCGATAGCTCAGGACTGGAATCTCCTACAGTCTACCTGAGCCTCCGGGAACAAACTGGACTCCTTTTAATTTAAATTTTAACACATCTCCTGTTACACTGAACTTCCAGTACACATTATTATGCTGATCATTCTCTGCTATCCGTTATCACCCAGATGAGGATGGGTTCCCTGTTGAGTCTGGTTCCTCTCAAGGTTTCTTCCTATTACCATCTCAGGGAGTTTTTCCTTGCCACCGTCGCCCTCGGCTTGCTCATCAGGGACAATCTTATCATTTTGATTCATACACATTGCATAAAAACTTACTTCTTTTTATTGTGTAAAGCTGCTTTGCGACAATGTCAATTGTTAAAAGCGCTATATAAATAAAATTGAATTGAATTGAATTGATTTTGTAAAGCAATACAAACCTCATTATTTTATCAGTTAATGACTGGATCTAGTTCTTTCTGCCATATACCACCATTTCCATACAGTTTATAATAGAACCCTGAACCATTCTCTTGCTGGACGGCCCGACACAAGACTGGGACGTAACGCCATATTTAAGTGACCACTTTGATTTTCAAGCACAAGAAAGACAACAGCTTTATTATGCAAAGGTGTTCCTTCAGTTAAAAACAACTAGTTTGAGATTTATATCTGTTCATCTGTTTTGAACTACGCTAGAATGCCTCATCCCACCCCAGCTGTTAAAAAAAAAAAAAAAAAAAAAGTTACTCAGTAACATTTACTACTTTTACTTGAGTAGATTTTTATAATAGTAAATTTTACTTGTAGTTCAGTAAAACTTCACTGAAGTAACAGTACTTTTACTTGAGTACAAAATTTTAGTACTCTTTCCACCTCTGACCATTTGCTGAACTTTTACCATTCTGCTATAGAGAATGTGCTGACATATGGACTCTTGATGTGGTTTTCCCGCTGCACTAGGGCGGAACAACAGGCAATGCAGCGGGGAAAATCATCGGGGTTAGTCTCCCGGAGATTAGCACCATCTACTGTACACTACGCGCACACACTCTTCCTGTGGTCTGTGCCCGTCTCCCTCTGTATCCCGTATCCTACTTCACATAGCCGTTACTGCATTGTTGCACTTTATTACATTCCGGGAAAGATGATGCCTAATGATATCTCATTGTTATTAGTGGTGCTTGCGAAGCACTGCTATTATCATCTCACAGGCTTATTAATGTGTTTCTTTTTAATTATGCTTGCATTGTATGTTGCTAACCATATTAGCATGTCGCTAGCATTATGCTAACTATATGAGCTTTTTTGCTCTTAACATGATTAGCATGTTGCTAGCACGATGCTAATATGATTAGCATGTCGCTAACATGACGTTAAGCTGATGAGCATTACGTCCTAGCATAATGCTAGGAACATCACTGGAATGATGCTAACATGATGTTATAGTGATTAGCATGTTGCTAGCATGACTCCAATCAATGATCCAATCCTAAGCTGCAGGTGGCAGAGCTGAATATGCTGTGATTTGCTTTGGGACTGATAAGAACGGACAGGATTAGGGATGAGTATATTAGAGGGACAGCGCAGGTAGTAGGATGGTTTGGGGACAGCTGATGAGGAGAACAGTATATTAGGAGGAGAATGTTAGAGATGGAGCTGCCGGGCAAGAGGATGTTTATGAATGTGGTGAGTGAGGACATGCAGGAGGTTGGAGTGACAAGGGAAGATGTAGACAGACGTAGATGGAGACAAATGGTCCTTAACGGGAAAGACGAAGAAGACTGAAGTAGAGTTGTACATGGAGAATTTCTACTTGATTAATATTTTAGCAAGGCTAATGTACAGGACTTTGCCCTCCACTGTGTACTGTGTCTTATAATAAACCGACACACATGCTATTTTATCCAACTGTAAACTTTAAAGGTTAGTTTTTAATGTTATGGCTGTAAGGCAGCTGATTGGATTTCTTATTGTGTGTAAAATTACTCTCAGTACATGCAGGACTTTGTAGCCTTTTTTCCCAATGATTTCTTGTTTTTTTATTTCTTTCCAATGTACAAATAAATGTTCGTTATTACACATAACTAATCTACAGTAGGAAGCGAGTGTAAGAAATATTTGTTCGGTTAATGTACAGTAGCATTACACCCACACTACACTGACAAACAACAGTTTTACATTACATATTTATTTGACCATTAGTGAATAAAAGGAATATACTGTACTGTATATACATAAAAAACAGGGTTAAGAAAATAATAGCAAATAAAGCAGCCTTGTGCACATTTTTCCATTCTCATGCACTGCGTATACAGTTACAGTTAAAAGACTTGATATGACCCTGAACTGATATACCAGTGTGTGTGTGTAGTGTGTATATATACAGCATATATTATTATATATATATAATTGAGATTCCTAAAGTGCACTACTAACTGCACTTTGGGAGGCTCAATTAGGAACTTTAGAGCTCTGAATCATGCCACATTTTTTAGCTAGCACATGTTAGCTGATCCATTACGTTAATCACAATAATGCACCTATAAGTAGCAGTCGACATTTACAGTACACAAAAAAACGACAACATATTTCTGCATATTCTGCTCCCTATGATTATATTCGACCTCTGCATGTTAAAAAATGTGTGCATGTTCACGAGGATAGACGTTATTACAGTACCGAAATCACCATTCACCTCATCAAGCACACTGTTTGATAATAGCTATTGAAATCTATTGAACTATCGGACACCCAAAAATAACAAAGAAAAACTTAATGAAAGGTTGACTTTTTTCTTAAACTGATGAACAGGAATTGGTGGGAAATATAATAATGCGTAACTAATGCAGCCAGCCCCAAGCATCGGAAACATTTTGGCTTCTCTCTTAAACATTTAGGATCTTCATCCATGTACTGTATCCTGCCATTGTTGAAGAGATGCATTAATCCGAAGTGATGCATAAGAAAGGGCATTCAATATATAATATAATATACATAAAAATATACATAACTGGCAACAGGAGGGTATAAAGCCTTGCTCAACAGCTCAACATCAGCTCTATTGGCACTAATGGAACTGGAACGCATAATATACTGAATAACAGAAAAATGTGCATTTAAAAAAAAAACGTTTTGTGAATATTGTATTCAAAGAAAGACACTTCAGGTTACATTTGAAATAGTTATTATGTAGCATTAGAAATATACAGTTAAAATTATAACAAAGTGTATAAGTCTATAAAATACTAATATTACACATTAAAAATGAAAATAGGAGTGATTCAGAGGACTTGATTCAGATGAACCGGAATAGGGTGTTGGCTGTCTTGGTCTTTATTCGTATTTTGCCATTTTTCCTGGGACCTGTACCACAAGACACAGAATGCTTACAATTTGGTCCAAAACTAATTGTCACTACTTGAAATTTAAATAAAAGAATAGATTTTCAACTGAAGCGATGATGTAAAGTACAATAAATCTGTGCATTAGAAAATATTAGAATATATATGCGTAATGTAGTGAAGTGACATGCCTTTTATGCAGATTCTTATGCAATGCTTCTTATGTTCGAAGTTGTTCTTGTTTCCTCCGCAGCCGGTGTAGTTGAACGGAAGACATTTTTGAGCTTCTGCGTCGTAGAAAAATCTTTCCTCCGAGCCGACGCATGTACCCGGGTCTGAAGGAAGCTGGCACTGATCAGGAAGGACAATCTCTAAAAACAGAAAGAAAGACAAGACGGCAATCATGTCTGTTAGGATTGTTAGAAGGTTTAGATGGTTTAGGCTCAGACAGAAAGACAGAGAGGCATGCAGGCTGGAAAACAGACAGACATACAGATAGACAGACACACAAAGACAGACATACAGATAGGCAGACACACAAAGACAGACAGACACATAGACAGACAGATAGACTGACCCACAGACAGAAACATAAACAACCACATAGGTAGGCAGACAGGCAGAGACATACAGTAGACGTAGACACAAAGTGACAACCAGAGGGAGCAACAGACAGACAGAGTGATGGACATTCAGAGTCGAACCCAGACAAACAGACAGAGAATATTAAAAACAGACAGACAGACAGACAGACAGAGTGACCGTCACAGACTAATCAACAAACCAAGACCGACATGTAATGTCTGATAGACAGCGTAATAAACAGATAGAGTGACAGACAGTGTAGTGTTAAACAAAGGGAAATCAAGACAATACAGACAGAGCATCAAAATGAGAAACACAGACAATGTTGTAGACATGGATGAAAGTAGACTGAGTATCACTAAAAGATTCAGTGGCGGTATGCAGTCCTGAGAAGAGACCAGCTGCCTGCTGAAACCCAATTAAAACCAGAAGCTAACTAGAATCTGAATCTCAAATCCCTCGCCAACTCCTGATCAACTGCACTATATTTGGTTTGTGGAACAACAGGAGTGAAGGACAGAGTGAGATGCGGATGGAATAAAAGACAGGACAGACACATCAAAGAAGACAAATAGTGACAGACAGACAGAGCGACACACTGACGGACAAACAGGGAATACTATTACTACTACTACTACCACTAATAGTGATAGTAATAATCTCTGTTTTTACTTTTACTCTGTGTGTCCTTGTTCGACTCCGGCCCTGGCAGCTTCTGAGGCTGTGTGGGAGACTCGGGCGCCGAGTGAACATCTGAAAGCAACACACGCGTTCATTAGAACAGGAAACTGTTCCTACAGCACGTCACTGTGCAGCGTTACATGCCAGTCTGATCCTGATGGGTTCCGCTGTTATACCCGAATACATTTCATGTCCTGTGTATGAACTTCATGATGATGGCATTATAATAATCGTAATAATATGTCGTTATGAATGGAGTCGTGTACCAGTTCTAATGACACATAGATTTACAGATAGAGAGGTAATCACACAGATGGACAGGAAGGCAAATATACAGACACATAGACAGACAGAAAGACAAATATATAGACACATAGACAGACACACGTCAGATATATACAGTAGAGTCAGGAAGGCAAACAGACAGACAGATAAGCAGAAGTACAGAAATAGACAGACAGACACAAATAGTCACAGAGAAGGACGAATAAACAGACACCATACTGTAGGAGGGCAGACAGGCAAATATACAGCAGACAAAAAGCAACCACTAGAGAGAACAACAATAATTTATATTAATAATAATAATAATAATGTGTTTGTTTACTTGTGTCCTTGTTTGCCTCCAGTCTCGGCAGCTTCCGAGGCTGTGTGTGAGACTCAGACACTGAGTGAACATCTGAAAGCAACACACACTTTTATTAGAACAGGAAACTGACCCTGTTAATGTGCAGCGTTTCATGTCGGTGTGATCCTGATAGATTCTGCTGTTATATCCAAGAACATCTGATACCGTCTCATGCCCCGTTTTTGACCTTTATGACGATGACATAATAATAATAATAATAATAATAATAATAATAATAATAATAATAATAATAATGTGTCATTATGAGATGTAGTTATGTACCAGTTTTAGTGAATAGCGGTGCTATGTCTTTAACCTCCAGACTGTCTTGTGGTTCCTTAGTGTGATTCCCTGCTGATATAAAAGGAAAAAAGAAAAACATTATCATATTATCACTGGTACTGGCATGAATCAATCGGCCAAAATTGCTGTTGGACCCTGTCTGTACTCTAGCCTTACATGAGACATAACTGGCTTCTTGGCAAACATTGCAATTGGATGATATACTGTATGTGTCCTTTTCTATAAGAGTGACAGCAATAGCTAATGCAGCAGATTAAAGGGAGAAGAACAAGTGTGTGTCGAGGATAATTGAATGAGATGCGACATAGCAGGGAAATGAAGGATGTTCAGGGTAGGAGAGAAAAACGGCCTGGGTCAGGGGGTGGGTGGGGGATCAAGATGTTAAGCCTGAACTGTAAACAATCACAGTTCTGTCTTTTAATTAGGACTAAATGAAAGTATCTCCTAAAAGGCAAAATGAACTTATAGTCTCAGTAAATACCATGTGGTGTATTAATGAAAATAAAAATCAAGAAAGATGCAGATGTGCTTGGCTTATTATTATTATTATTATTATTATTATTATTATAAAAAATGTTAACACTTGGTCAATGTGCATGTTTCAGAAAAAAACTTCAACAACAAGGTGGAGTGATGAGGAACCAAGAAGACGTGAGATTATTTAACGCAGGATAAAAAAAAAAAAAAGTCCTCTTATACACCAGCAATATTCAGGTGACTGTAATTTGTTAACGAAGGACAAGCTGCCTTTTAGCAGCTTATAATTACAGCTCATAATTATATTAAATTATGCGGAACGCTCGCAAGACATGTTATACTCCTGTGACAGCCGTTTATCAATGGGTGTTCCCTCTCCAGTCTCGCTGTGTTGTCTCTCATTTGAAGTTAATAAGAAGCAAAAAAAAAAGCAGCTCGTTGTGTCACATGGGAAGAAAATGTTGAAGAACTTATCCTTACTTAAAGAAAAAGATTGATATCACTATATCATCAATGGATATTTTGGGACATTTATGGACATTATACATTTGAACATTCATGCACATTTGCACTCACCCGGGACATTTCTATTTCATTTCATTTTACACACTTTTGCATATTGCACATTTATAGTATAGCCATATTGTCTATATTTTGTGTACAGCTAAGTAACATATATATATATGTATATAGATAGATAGATAGATAGATAGATAGATAGATAGATAGATGAATAGATAGATAGATGGATAGATATAGATAGTATATAGATAGATAGATAGATAGATAGATAGATAGATAGATAGATAGATAGATATGTTCTTCTTCTATTTATTGTTCTACAGCTAAGTTTTTCTATATTTTATTCTTATTCTATTCCATATTTTTTTTTCTTATTGATTTTATGGTCACGAGCGGTCGTATAAGCATTTCACATTTTCATATCGTACTATGCAGTGAAATGCTTATATGACTAAATGACTTTGTATGTGACAAATAAAATTTACATTTTGGATTTGAAATTTGAGATCTTTGGTAAATAACAACAAATTTATCAGGACAAGAGCATTACTGTACTATTAAACAGGGCTGCACGATTTGCTAAATTATGGGAAAAGAACAGTGTTTAAAATAATAATTTGGCTGATAGCTGACACCTATGGGTTTTTCTTTGTTTCTTTTTTTATTCCTTCTTTTGTGCCAGGGAAACAAATCTTTATTATAAAAAAAAAAAAAAAACAATAATAATAATTTTAAAAAATGTATAAAGCAGTCTACCATTACCAATCACCTGTTTACTGGCTACTTTGATAAAAATACATCAAGACCTTCTGACCAATCAGATTCAAGAATTCAGAATTCAGGAATGCTTTGGAATAGAATCAACACGATCATTACACTGTACTGCTATGAATCAAAAGCTATAAAACGGAACTATTAATATATACATACAGTGGCATCGGTGATGACATTCTTTAAGGGTCTGGAAGTTGTTTGCGTTTCCAAGGCAGCCACCATAGTAAAAGCGTCTGCACTCTTTCGTCTTGCTGTCAAAGAAGAATCGAGGTACAAGGGCCCGGCAAGGACCCGGGTCATCCACCAGGTGGCACGGACTCTTGTACTCTGTGAAAGACAAACACATGGCTTGAAATGTTAGGCAAATGGCAAACCGGTCACTGTGTGTCCAGTTTTAAGAGATGTTTTGGCTAAAAATGACACTGCCTTACATAGGTTTTTGCACACCTTGACCATATTTTGCGGGTTTATGACCTGAAATTCTGTGGCACTAATCTATATACAGTACAGTAAGAAACTGCTCTATTCAAGTGTGTGAAAAAAATATATAGAATTTGCAAGAATATTTACAAATCAGAACATTGTGCTTGCATAAGTGTTCAGTATTGTTTCTATTAACTTCCTAAATTAGTTCCACCAGTTCACATCAGGAATGATATACTGTAAATAGTGCAAAGATTTCGGCCTGTGTTCAATCAAACATTACATGATTTCAACATACAGGATGGATCGGCTGGACATAGAGTCAAAAAAGACGCCTGCAGTACTCTCGTGTCACATTCACTTGAGAATTATACAGATTTAGCCATTTTTATGCAGAGGTGGACGCCCTGGTTTTGGAAAGTAAAGTCCTGCAATATATTTGCTCCATTCATTAACGAAATCCGCTGATTCTAATTAGCACAGTTTTTCAGCAGGACAAACTTGACGGCCCAGTTTTAGTTCCCTGACAAAGCCAGACAGATTTTGATTGGTGTATTTATTTTCATTCATTTTTCTCAGTGTGAGATGAAGCTCGTTCACTCATTCTCTATTCAGGGTCACACGAGACCTTTGAGCGTATCCAAAAAGACTCAAGAACTCTGGAGCGACACCCTAGACAGGATGCCAGACTGTCGCAGGGCACACACTCACACACTCACACAGACACTGTGTGGAATTTGGGAATTACTCTAATCTCCATGCATTTGGACTGTGGGAGGAAACCAGAGTTCCACACAGAGAGAACATGAGCACAAATTCCACACTGTTCCAAGACCTGAGGCGGTAATCGAACCCTTGACCCGAGAGGTGTGAGACGACCACCCTGCTGTCAGATGAAGCTACTTCATGTCAAGGTGAAATTTTCCTAGTCCTCTTTCAGCACTCTATACAGAGGGATTGCCCTCCATTAATTGTGAAAAGCGTTGTAAAGACACCATTTCCTGGAACACCCAATCATTTGTAATTGTAAAAAGTAATACGTAATAGCATCACGAAGAGCAACGGAAAATAACCATTAAATAACCATTAAATCCATTTACCAAGGTTAACTCTGATTACGTTAGCGCCACCATGTTTGGTGTTCTCAGTGCTCCTGTCACATTTAACATGTTCCTACAACGAAAAAAAAAAAAAACATTTACAAAACATCTCTAAAATGCCTTTGAAAATGACTTTCATATGGCCTGGGTTTGTATAGTGTCCAGGTTCTAGTTCTCCTGGCTGCTGTTTGCTGAAGACGCTCATCCGAACGGTTCCTGCGGCAGGGTGTCACTTTCATGTCGGGTTGATCGATGTGCTGTAGTTCCAGCTACATGAGGATGCAGCCACTTCATAATATCCCGAAGATCCCGCCTGTTTGTTATGCAAAGTTTATTTATAGGAGCTGCTAATTAAAATATTTTGCTGGAGTGGATATCCATCAGAGTCGCAGGCAGCCCCAACCTTCTCAGAGGCAACCATATTAAAAGTGCCGTGTCCTTTTGCCTCCTTTTCTCTCTGCGCACTGAAATGAGACGTAACCTAGCCTTAACAAATCACCAGTGACGTTTGGATTTATGGTTGAGCTAACACACAATTTATCAATTAATTAAGCAGTGGCCTATTACCAACTGCAGCACCTACAGTACTCATACTAACCAGAACAAATATATTCAATGTATAACGATCCACAGCCTAAAATATCATGTATAATGCTGCTCGGACCTGACTGTCATCACTAAGCTGGAACATATTTCTTGCTATACACAAACTAGACACAAAAAGGCACTTTTACTTTCCCATGTCATATCTCCTTCTCTCACAATAATAAAAAAGCCACCATGTTATAGTCAAATAAACTGCACTGCCTGGCCAAAAAAAGTTACAATTTCAGAGGAGTCATACTGTATTATTGGAGTGCAACAAGCAAAGACAACAACTAGAGATATTTAAAGCTGTTGGAACTGGGTTAAGAACCCTTTAACACATTATCAAAACCTGGAAGGACTGAGCTAAAATGCCAACTTTGTGAAAGACATGTGCAACACTTGGTGAACTTGCATCAGCAGTAAAACCAGAGCAGATGTTTAATAACATCATTTCCAAACACACAGTGTGATGAGAACTCTCAGGATTGGGACGAAACAGCTTTGTGGCCATAAGAATCCCACTTTTATTATTGAGAATCGTCAGAAAAAATGGCTTCAGTTTGCTAGAGACCATAAAGATGCGCCTTTGGAGAAATGGAAAAAGTTCATATGGTCTGATGAGTCCAGATTGACCCTAATCCAGAGCGACGGGTGTGTCAGGGTAAGAATGGAAGCGCATGAAGCGATGCACCCATCATGTATAGGGATCACTGTACAAGCCTCTGGAGGCGGGGTTATGATCTGGCGTTGCTTCAGTCGCTCAGGTCGAGACTCAGCAACGTTATGTGGAAATAAAATGAAGTCAGGTGACGACCTGAATGTACTGAATCACCAGTACATCACATCTGTGGAGATTTTCCTCCCTGATATATTCCAGTACTTGGGAAAGAGTGGTTCTGGGGGCATAATAAAATGTTTTCTCATATGAACTGGCCACCACATTGTGTGCTGTAATCAAAGTTAAAGATTATTAAATGAGTGTGTGCCTTTAAGAAATTTTTTTTTTTTAAGTTAATATGTGCCTCAGAACTCGTGAATTTGACCTAAATAAGCTTGTGTGAAATGTGTGAATTGATGATTGTGATCTAAAACTGATTCATTCAAGCAAATAAAAAACATAGATTAAATTACATAACTGATTAAATCGCACAGCTCTATATATTAGAATTCATTTAACAAAAAAACGTTTAAGGGGCCTCCAAATGGCGCAGTGGTAAAGCGCCCACCCTATAAATAAGAGATCGCAAGTTCGATTCCCGGGTGGTGCTGTAACCTCTCGCAGCCGGAGGTCTAGAGAGAGCTGATTGGCCGAGCCCTCTCAGAGGGAAGGGATGAGAGGTACTTAGTGCTCCCACATTAATCACGGCTCTACAGCCAATCAGCGGCGTCTGTGAGCTCACGCGAGCGGAAGGGGCGGATAGCGCTGTCCTCCGAGTGTGTTACTCCGCCCCCAACGGTGTGTGAGCGAGCAGTATGAAAAGATGTTGAATTAATGCTAAATTGTGTGTTAGCTCAACCATAAATCCAAATGTGGGAGCCCCCTAGTGACGGGGAGGAATTCGACACGACTAAATTAGGGAGAAAATTTGGGAAAATCCCCCTGAAAAAAAAAAAAATTAACATTAGTATGAATGTATACAGAGATCTAATTAGCTGCTCATTGGTTTTCTGAGTAAACACGTACAGTAGCATGTAGCTCCTTCTCGTACCCGAGGTGTTTGCTTGTATTACATCAGTTTTGTATTATTCACAAAGTAAGCTGCTTGTCCCTAATTAGCATATAAAGTGTCTATGTGCATTTGTCCTCGATCATACAGAACTGGAACGTCACACTAATTGCTTAAATGCGACACCGAGGTCACCATCTCGAGCAGATTAAACACTTTCATTCTGTCCTTATTTGCTCTGCTTAAACTCTCAGGACAGATTCAGGGAAGTGCTCCCTAACCAGACGCTCACGTCCAGGAATGATGCAGAGAACATCAGGGCATCATGGGAACTGGGCAGGAAAACAAGGTTACGTTTCTGCACCGTCCCTGTTGATGGAGCTTTAAGACTCAACCGAAAACATTTAATAATGCATTACATGAAAATGGCTCCTAAGGGCAAAGCTGATGAAGAGTATCTCTCCCTGTGAACACGCCTCACACTCGTGGTATTAGCTGCGTTGTGCACCTCGGCCACTGGATGGAGGCATTCATCTTCCAAACACACGTCTCTCATCATGTCTGAGAAGATTTTCGGTCATCCAGGTGCGGTTATCTGGGAGTCTTTCTTGTTAGGTCAGGCTGAAGAAGCTACTTTGATGAGTTGTGAAACATATCTACCTATTATGAAAAATGTCCTGATGGCATGACTCAACTTCCAGACACACATCACTCATTGGTTAAGCGTGTATTGGGGCAATAAAAAGTATAGGGTGCTTTATTATGATTATGATTATTAATATAGTAATAATGATAATAATAATATATTTTGTAATTAATATTATAATAAATGTGTGACTTATGATTCACTTATTATTTAGTATAGTAAATAATAATAATAATAATAATAATAATAATAATAATATTACCATTAAAGGTTTAACCTGGCATGTTAAGCTCATTGCAAGGTTATTCATCTTTACTATCACTTCTCCTCAAAATCCTCAAAATAGAGTCTGCTCCAGGGGCACTGGTTGGTTACAAAAAAGCAGAAATATAGTACATGCTGTATAGGATGCCAGTCCATCACAGGGCACGGTGCCCACACACTTATAAACACTGTCAAGTCCAGGTGCAATTTAGTAAAGACAAAAAAAAAAACAAAAAACAGCAAAGATTTGTAAATCAATGTTAAAAATCTTCACATCAATAGTAACCTGTGCTACGATTGAAAATGTTTCACAAAAAAAGATCACTCACTCATCATCTATCCCACTTTATCCAGTCTACAGGAGGCGTGGAGCCTATCCCAGGAGCCTCGGGGCACGATGCGGGGTGCCAATCCATCGAAGAGCTCCTCTTTATTCTCATCAAGTAACCTACTGTAGGTTCTACAGGCTCTAAGTGGAATCTCTTTTGAGTTTTAGATCCATTAAACATTAAACGTATCCTTGAGAAACCTTTTTTTTTCTTAAATGTCAATGTTCTGTGTATACCTTGTTGTATTATTAATTTCAAAAAGTCAAAGAATAACTCTGGAGTGTAAATGTAGCATTCATGTGGAATCTCTCTTACTCAGCGATCTCTACGAGAAACAAGTCCGCTTGGAACGTTTGGTCTTCTCCGAGCCCCGTTTTCATGTTAGGAGCCACGAGCCACAAATCTAACCCGTGTGTGACTCCCCTTTTCTCTCAAACGGCCCAAGATGGAATCCAGGACGGGATCAAGAGAGATGACTCGACACTCTGTTTTTAATAATGATTAGCTCAGCATTGTGTCAGGCTTTCCAGATGAGCTGCAGAATGATTCATTAAACCTCAGAGCTGAAACCAAGCTGATGTGGCGCTTTGTTTTTTTTTCTATAAATAGGTGGCAATCAGAGGGATTGTATAGAATAGTAAAAATGTAGGAACAAATGTTTCACTGTGACAAATATACATTTTAAATTATTGTTTATTTATGTAATAACTTCAGCAACGACCTCATTTCCCCTCTCGTCTGTTCCAACCACTCAGCATTCAGTATCAGTAGTATACTGTACATACTAATCACCAGCCTGATCATCTGTCAACATCTGCACCTGTTTCTCACTTTCTCATGGCCATTCTGTGTGCTTTTTGTGATGTTTAGCAATAATGATGCACTTATAATAATCAAATAATTTCACAAACACTACAACGTGACCTACAACGATACAATGCTCTAGTTCAAGCATGTTTTATCATTTTCGGTGACAAATATTGATATATTTTGTATCAGCTCTTGTGAACAGTTCTAACCCTTTTTAATCCCCCGAAAGACTCATGAGCAAAGGTTTTAACAGAAGTTAGGGTACAAGTTGAGGAAAGATGGAAACCTGTCAACTATTTATTATTATTATTTCTTTAATCACAAAAGTAAAAAAATCTTGAAATTTTTATTCTAATTTCAATGAGTGCCCTATAACAGGATATGGTTCTCCGTCTAATTTTTCTAAAAGATGTACTGCATACGTATATAATATACATTCATTTAAACCAAGAATTGTGCTAAAAAATGAAAATAAAGAGTCAAAATGGATGACTTCGGTGACAAATATTGATATATCTCTCTCAATACATTTAAGTGCCTCAATCAGGACAGTATAAATCCACAGTGATCGTAGAGTTGTGTCTCATAAGAACAGGAAAAACAAAGACAAAGTTGATCAAAATAATAATATTTTAAAAAATGAACAAAAGACAAATAGTCTATTAGTAGAATAAGTTGATATATATACAGGGTGGGCCATTTATATGGATACACCTTAATAAAATGGGAATGGTTGGTGATATTAACGTCCTGTTTGTGGCACATTAGTATATGTGTGGGGGCAAACTTTTCAAGATGGGTGGTGACCATGGTGGCCATTTAGAAGTCGGCCATCTTGGATCCAACTTTTGTTTTTTCAATAGGAAGAGGGTCATGTGACACATCGAACTTATTGGGAATTTCACAGGAAAAACAATGGTGTGCTTGGTTTTAATGTAACTTTATTCTTTCATGAGTTATTTACAAGTTTCTGACCACTTATAAAATGTGTTCAATGTGCTGCCCATTGTGATGGATTGTCAATGCAACCCTCTTCTCCCACTCTTCACACACTGATAGCAACACCGCAGGAGAAATGCCAGCACAGGCTTCCAGTATCCGTAGTTTCAGGTGCTGCACATCTCGTATCTTCACACCATAGACAATTGCCTTCAGATGACCCCAAAGATAAAAGTCTAAGGGGGTCAGATCGGGGGACCTGTGCCACAAACAGGATGTTAATATCCCCAACCATTCCCATTTTATTAAGGTGTATCCATATAAATGGCCCACCCTGTACTTTCCTGTCATTTTTGCGCTTTTTAAAAATAGAGCAGTTAAATGCCAATAATAAGTTGCAAACAGTCCATCAAATCGCACCATAATTGACAGTCGTACACAGGCTGTGAATCACATTTCTGAAACAAAATGAACCACTGAGGGAATTCCTTCGGGAGTCAACAGTAATGGAATATCTTTAATATTAGTGTTTTTTTTTTTTTTTTTTCAGTCAACCTCCTAACTGTGGCGAGTATGTCAATGTACAGTAGAAGCGAAAACATTTTATCCCACACTGAGTAGCTTCCAGTGTGATTCTAAATAAGTTGATATTTCTGTTATACGTTTTCCTTCATTAAACATCTTTAAAAAATGCAATCAGGGTAAAATCAGGGCATGTCAAAAGGTCTATGAGACAAGTAAAAAAAAAAAAGAAACTTTGTAAAAGTAGCAACTTTTTGCATGCAGAATATCGATCAAGTTGTGATTCAGCATCGAAATGATTTACAGCTCTGAAAAAAATGGGATGTGCTGAAGTATTTTATGCCATTAGAGACAAATGCTCTGCCAGGATGAGCAGAAAAGCATGTTTTTTAGTCTGTCTTTTTATCTGAATGCTGGAGTGTCATCATAAATCTTGCTTCATCTCCTCATCTGGACACAAAATGCTCTGTGTTTCCATTCAAATGTTTTAGACATTAAAAAAAAAAAAATCAACAAACTTTTACAAAGAAAATTGACAACTTTGGATGATATGTAGTGCTTGAAAGATTATATTATATACATTAATATTATATACATTAATACATTAATATGAATGGAATATTGAGCCACTTTATGTAAATACGAGCAGCTCTGAGTCAGCATGTCTTACTGCCTGTTTCAGCATATGTTTAAATCCATATATGGAGAAAAAGGAATGTTATTGAGATTTATGGAAAGTATGCACTTAGTTAGGTAACAATCTTATTTCAGAAATGTTTACAATATTTACTACTAAGGAAGAAGATTAGGGCCACCATCAATAGAGTTCTGCCTTTTTTTTCCTCAGAATTCTGACTTTAATCTCAGATAAAACTTTCTGAGATTCTCAAGACAAAAGTCAGAACTCAAATGAATTTTTAAGGTAGCCCTAATCCTATTTTCTTATGCTAGCTAGAAGGCTAAAATAAGATGATTAATTGTGATCACAAAAACACTTTAAAAAAATGGAATAATATTTCTTGCCAGAAATAATAAAAAACACTTTGGAATGCTGGATGACTCATCAGAAATAATTAAAAACCTAAAGTCAGAATTTTGAGGAAAAAAATGAAACTCAAATAAAAATTTATGGGGACCCTCATCCTCTTCTGTACATTGCTCATGCTAGTTAGCTGGCTAAAATAAGCTAATTGATTGTGATAATAATACCATTCCCGAAAGTGAGATGTATAGTCAGAAATAATTAAACACTTTTGTATAAATATTATACATTAATTAACAACCATTTCCACTCAAAAATGCATTCGGAGGAGAAAACAGTCTGAGGCTAAAACAGTTAGCTAAATGACAAAAATATAATTGAGAGATAATGTGTAGAGAACAAAATCTAATTTTAAGTTTTATAACATTTTTGTCATTATTTTAAAAAAATGCTGATTCATCGACTAAGCAATAATCTTAATCTTCTTATAATATATATATATATATATATATATATATATATATATATGTGTGTATGTTTAGGGAAGGGCATATTTATATATTACAGTAATTACAGATTGATCTGTCAGATTCTGTCAGATATCATATACATTTTGGGGACTTTAATAACTTAGGAACAGTTAGGAAACTCTGCCCTTATCAATATCATTTAGGGTTCATTATCCTCTACCGAATGATAGCTTAGATTATAATGAGCTCTTGGTTGAGCAATTATAGCGAAAAATGCTCGCCTGAATCATTAATCTTTATGAACTAATTACGAGGAAATGGGAGTGCCTCGCTGGTGAATTCATACCCTGTAAACTCATAACCGCAGCGTCAGAGTGTTTACTCTGTGACTCCTGGGATGGCGTGTTGTTTTATTGACCCTTAAGATACTGTTATCTCAGTCAGCGTTTCAGGGATGGGTGTCAAATCCACTGTAGCAAACCCCTCACACAGCTGACAGACGGGATTACGTAAGAAAGTCATTTCCTTTAGAAGTGTCTGAGACTCGGAGATGGGATTATAGGGAGAAAAAAACCTACATGTTGTAGTAGCCTTTTAAATATAATCCAGTTTGCATGCTACTTTGAGGCTGATCTTTTCTGATGCATTGTTCCAAATAAGGTTACACTAATTTTAACTTTTTTTTTTTAAAGGAAGAAATTGTTCAGATCTAATCCATCACACACACACACACACACACAGAGAGACTTGCATATTCACACACTCCAGTTAATTTGGACGTGCTTACGATTAGCTTACTGGAACCGTGGGAGGAAACTGTAGAACCCTGAGGAAACCCACCAAGCATGAGGAGAACATGTAACTCCATAGACACACACACAGACTCAAGGTGCGAATCTCGACCAATATAATTCATTGAAAGCAAAATCCGACTTTATTTAGTGCAGTCATGTAGATTTGCTAAAATAAAAATAAAAAAAGTAGAGTTACTGTTGTCTTTCTTCTTTTGAAGAAATTCTATTTCAGGACTCATGTAAGCCAAATGCAGCATGTGTCCCTTCAGAGTCTTTTGAGTTCATGTCCTAAGAGTTTTAGAACCATGCCTGCCTCTATCACACAATCATGACAATTTAGTTTCCCCAAGCCCATTTCTTGTGACCCTCTAGACCTCCGTGAGCACGTCCAGACCCCTGCTGAGCACTGTGAATTTCAATGTAAGAGGGCCAAGATAAAAGCAGTAAACCCAACTTACCTTTCACCAGACAAAATGCTTCGCACTCTTCTTTACTCTGGAAATTGTTCTCGTTGCCCTGACAGCCTCCATACTCGAATTCCTCACATTTCCCAGTCTCGATGTTGAAGTAGAATTTCTCTATTATCGCCTTGCAGGGCCCTTCATCCTTCTTTAGGGCGCAGTCTTGATGAAAAATCTTGAGAGGATGCTGCACACCTTCTGCAGAGATGAACAAGAGGGCCAAAGTTATAATTGAGGACATGGCAGGATTCAGAAAAAAACAAAAGAAGAAAAAAAAAGTGCAGTGCGTCTGTGTTCAGCTCTGAACTTGTGACTTGGCATACAAAGTAGTAAAAGCAGGATGTCAGGAATTTCAAAATAACGTCACCATCAAAAGAATAAAGACCGCTAAAATCGTGACATTCTTTCATCTTTAAGATGTTCGACGCCTCGGGCGCCTTTGCATTTCACACGTTCTGGGGTGACAGAAACAAAGAAGTGTGACTGATTCGCTGATTTTAAAGTGCGTTAATCTCTGCCAGCATGAATTCATTTAAATGCTCTTCTCATTCGGGTAGCATCAAAATAGCATTTTGAAAGCATAATTTTTTGTGAAAATTTATTATGATTAATTTAAAGAATATTTATAGAAATGCATATCATATGCCTATATATTTAATGATTATACGCTTAATAAATTAAAGCAGAAACAATCATTTTAAGGGTTAAGTGTTTAAGTAATGATTCAAATATTTATTTTGTTAAAACTAATAAAATGTATTGGTTATGCAAAATTTTCAAATACATTTCTGAACATTCCCTAGTCATATTTCCTATTAATATTCAGTGATGCTTTAGGTTTCATGCAAATGCTGAAAATCATGCACATTTAAATAAAAAATATAACTAATCATACAAGCGTTCAAGTCAACTTGGAATTGTTGATTATGCACAAAAAGAGAACAGTTATGAGAGTAAAAACTCCCTGGATTTCTCTATATATTCCCGTGCTACACTAATGCACTTATTCCAGAGATTCACTAATGCTTGGATACCATCAGGGTAGAAGGAATTCTCAGAACGCCGGAGACATGATCAGACTGCTGTTGCTTGCACTGTTTGCTATAGATAGTGCTGTTACTATCCTCAAACAACATAATGCACCTAGATCCCTTAGATCTCGGAATGTTTAAAAAATAATAATAAGTGGGTACTGCCAAGTTTGCTGCTGTTTGTACAACTTTATAGATTTACAAGTTTAATTCATCGTATACTGTATGAAATTTAATTGCACGTCTCGTTTTTTATTTTCCACTTCACTGGGGTACATAGCTCAGTGGTTAAGGCATTGGCGTACTGAACGGCAGGTCCCAGGTTCAAACCCCAGCACAACGACGTCGCCACTGTTGGGCATTTGAGCAAGGCCCCAACTACTCAGACGTGTAATGATATGAAATGTAAGTCACTCTGGATAAGGGTGTTTGCCAGATGCTGTAAATGTACCAAATCATTACTTTGTGCACCATCACACCCCTAGAATGGAGCATTAACGAGCTTAATGCAAATCTTGGTTTGAGGAAGGTAATGTGGTGGGGTGCACAGGTGGGAGTATAAATAACAGATGAATAATGAAATGGTTACATATTCATTAGATACACAGTCAGCAAGCAAGCACGATCCTCTTTTGGTAGAAAATAAAAACAGGTTATTGTATAAAATGCTTTAAATGAGAAACTGAATATCTGAAAGTGAATGAGCCTGACAACTAGAATGAGCAGGACAAAAGAGCCTGTGGAGGGAATGAAATCCACAGTTATGGCTTTTGCAATATGGTACCTGCTGTTCACACCACATACAGAGAGAGACAGAGAGAGAGAGCAGATGTTCTGGGGTTTAATTGACAGCTTCCAACTGCCAGGTCATCCACTTGACCTTCAGAACCTTAAACTCAACATCACAAAATGGATTTCCCACATGAACAGGAAACACAGTTACAGTATGTGACTCGGCCACTAAGCATCTTCCTAATGAGTAAAATAACACACCTGTTTTGTGCCTTCATAAATATGTAATTTTCTACATTAAGTGGCAAAGACAAGAGAAAGTCATTGGAAATAGATTTTCTTTTTTTTTATTAGCAGAAGCAGCGTGAGTTACTGCAACCTTAAGTATACATTGATTATATCAACTGCTGGGCAAATTAATATGACTAAAAGGCAGGTATTAACTTTGTATTAACCTGCATTCATCTTTAGAAGATAAAGTAAAAGCACTGTGCAGTGGTGGCCAATAGTACTGAGATATAAGTGAACCTCAATGGAAGACGGTTTCTTGACTGCTATTCCTAGTCTGTATAAGAGCTTGGGCAAGCCGTCTATGATATCCCTCATAGGTCTTTTTAAAGTGGTTTTGAAGCTGAACTCTGGGAGTTCTGGTCGTCACCATCTTGGAATGAGCTGCCTAAATCCTGTTTACTCCATAGGTGGCCAGAATGGATGGAGCCTGGCTATTGGAAGTTAACATGAGTTACCACGAGCTAGCTAGCTTAGCTAAGCTAAAATGCTTTTGTGGCCGATATTAATTTGTATACTACTTTACCTTGCATTTGGTTAAAGTCTGTCATTCATACCCTACACTTCATCTACACATCATGCTGTGTGAACTACATTTTTTGTGGTAAGTGAAGCTACAATGATTCCAATTAGCTGGTTAGCTAAAATGATGCATATAGCACACAGCTAGGGGTTTGACACCTGCAATGCAGCTGTCACTCAAATCGACTTAATTTTCACTTAAATTCACTCTGCATAGTTGTGATGAATGGACACTCTAGCTTTGGATACCAAAACCATTTCTTTTTTTTATACCAGGCTGCAAATATGTTTATTTCTGGCATTTTAATATCCGAGTCTATGGGGATTGACTCACTTTTGGAGCCAGTGGACATTTAAGGAACTGCATGTGTTGGCATTTGATGGATAGATAGATAGATAGATAAATAGATAGATAGATACTTTATTGATCCTGAAAAAAAAATTCCAATATCCACTAGCAATTGAAGATCTTCAATAATGCATGGTTTAGTCAAAAGAGGACTAATTTGCTTAGAACTGAAGGTTGTCCCTTGCTGCTACTGGGTTTAGGTCTCGATATGACCCAGGGACTGGCTGCAGAAGCTGAACAGTAGCCAGTTTTTCACTATTTCTTTTTCTAGATTTGCTAGAACTACAGTAATAGATACATATTGACTCCAGATAGGCTAGAACTAATTACTTTTACATTCTTTGGCAGACACCCTGAGTAGCTCCAGAGCAGCTTAATTTTCTCATTATGCATCTGCCACACTCAAGAGCCCAACAGTGTAAATTTGGTGGTGCTGGGCTGTGAACCTATGACCATCTGATCAGTAATCTAACACCTTACCTACTGAGCTACCCATCACCTGGTTTAATAAAGTAACCTGTTTTGTGCACAGGGATAATTATAATACAGAGTTTGTCTTAACAGTTTTGGACCCGAAAATCACTCATGGGCACACTCTGTCGTTTAGAACTAATATTTCACTTTTGATCAGTTTTTCAATTTACCACATCATCAATATACTTAACACATGTGTTCATAACAGTTTTCATTTCCTGAAAGCATGTTGTTTATTAACTGAGTAAGTGTTCACCTACATCATGCCCCACTACATGTACACACAGGAACTGAGTGAATTACTGCATGAGAGCTGCAAGTTTATTCATTCTGTGCATCTCATATTCACGCTTCGCCTCTTCCCGCTCCCCTCTCCCATCCATCCATCCTAAAATAGATACCTCCACGAGGCTAGTAAATTGTAAAACACTACAGTCAGTAATTTCACCTACAAAGTAGAGGAGGAAGCATGACAAGCAAAATTGATAGCAGTTATAAAGCCGCGATGGATTGGTATCCAGGGTGTATCCCGCCTAGTCCCCTGAGTCCCCAAGGAGAGGCTCCAGGTCTCCCTCGACCCTTCGTACAGGACAAGCAGTAAGCAGAAGGTATCAGATGTGTTGGCTGTTGTGGCACTGCTTTTTTTTTATTTTTTTTTTTAGCTTTCTTCTTATAGCTTAAAATTATAGCTTTTTATTTCGGGGCAGTTGTACAGTAGCTCAGAAGTTAAAACCGGAAGGTCTCAGGTTAAAACCAGAACACCGCCAAGCTGCCACTGTTGGGCCCTTTAGCGAGGCCCTTAACTCTCAACTGCTCAGATATTTAATGAGGTAAAAAAAAAAAAGTCACTCTGGATGCGGGAATCTGCCAAATGCTTTTAATGTAATGTATTTTATTTCATTTTTATTTCTTGGCCATCATCATTTAGTTTATTATTAAACTCTAGATACCAAAATCTAGAAATGTTTTTAAACATAAAAAAATTGGGTTCTGCCAAGTTTGCTGATGTTTGTGCAAGTTTATAGGTTTACAAGTTAAATTCATCGTATATGAAATGAAATTGCATGTAGGTTGAGTAGAATCAGCAGAATGAGAAGATGAAAGTGATGAAAAGATGAAAGATGAAAGCTTAAGGTATTTGATGGAACAAGAAAAACACACCTACTGTACAGTATAGGGTCTGTGTACACAGTAAGACCTTGACATATAAGGCCCATTTACTGTATATTCATTATACTGTACATATGGTAAATTTACTATCTACAAGCCGAGCAGACTGTATGAACAATATTTATGAAAACAGATACACAAACCCCTTCCCATGCTTCGGAATCCACCTAATACCGACTATGTGTTTGAGCTAGTTATTGAGATCTCTGTTGCAATCTTTTTTTATAACATTTATACCACTCAGAAACCTCTCTATCCCCATACTCGGTCCAGTGATTCTGCCCTGAATAGCTGAAGATCCTCAGATTTGCCACTTTCCTGTTTTTCCTTCCAGTAATGAGCACCATTACGTTTCACCAGGTTCTCCCCGGATACGGTAACTGATAGCGCGGCCACGCAGCTGCCTAAGGATGCAACACCAAGTTTGCTTTGTGCAGAATGAATGTTTTCTGAACAAATGCCTTACGGTAGCTTTATTTACATTCCTTAACGCTAGCAGAGAGGGGTCAAGTTGGTGTAACGTATTAACTCTTAATGTTCCGTCTGAGGCAACATGGCCAGTTCTGTACTTTTATTAAAAAGTGAACTATAAGGGAAACTTTCTCCACTGTGAAACCTCTGTTTCTCAACTTCCCTAAGTTATATACTGTAATTTTAAAATGAGCTAATAATAGAATAGAATAGAATTGCACATTTTATCTTATACATTTTATTATATATTATTCTTTTCACAAAGTTAAGTAAATTAAGTACTATAGGCATAATACAGTTTTGAAAAGTGTTTAGTTTTTGAAAAACAATAAGATGTCATTATAATCCTTGCCTTGCAAGAACACTATTAAAAAAACCTTTTGACCAAAAAAGAAAAACAAGGAAATGTACAGCATTTCTGAAAGCAACTGCCCAAAACTGAATATAAGCCAAAATATGACCAAATGAATGCAGAAAAATAATACATACATACATACAAGGGATAGTACATTCTGGCTTATTAAATTTGCACTGCCATTCCACTCCCCATCCTCCAGACCCAGTCTGCACGTTAATTTAGATAATGGCATAAAATAAGCAAGCACGGACTCAGACCAGGTTCATCATGAACCGAGGCTCAGTGACGCATTTCAATCTCCCCCGGGAATAGAAAGCTCTGATTTTATCATGAAATGGAATTCAGCTGCTCAGTCACAGATGATATTACCATTTACCAGGCAGAGGGGGCAATCCAACAAACTATGAATTTCATGCATCAATACTGTATATAAACAAACATAAATAAAATTCAAATATTACACACATATATATATATATATATATATATATATATATATATATATATATATATATATATATACACACACACATGAATGTAAATGAAGCATTTACATAAATACAAAGAACCATGTTAGTGTGACGTTAATCGTTACTTTCACATTTAACTACCTTTATTTCTATACACATTTAATTACTTAGATACCTTTACTGACTTACATCTAATCGCTTAATTTATTCATTAACTTGTTTATTTACTTACTTATCTAATATTCTTACTAATTTACTGACTTAACCACTTTTAGTAACCTATTTACTTTAGTTATTAATTTAAACACTTTAAAACTATTTGCTTTTGATTTCTTTACACCATAAACACTCACACACACACACACACACACACACACACACACACACACACACACACACACACACACACACACACACACACACACACACACACACACACACCAGAATTTCAGATTGTGTAAACTTGAGGATCATAATGGAGCACCTTGCTCGCCACGTTGCACATTTGCACACCGCTATTACAGTATGTTGCACTATGGTTGTTCTTGTTTTACACATACATTTAGGACTAACTTGAACTTTGAAACATGGAAAATAACACTGCTGCTGAAATACACGTCATTTCATTTCATACTTCATCTTTCAATCATACTTCTGCTGCCATTGCTGCATAAACTTTCTTTTTTTTAGGACGGTCGTTTAACCCTAAAGCATTTCACTGCATATTATACTACTGTATGGATGGTTGTGTACGTGACAAATAAAAATTTAAGTTGACACTTACTCACTGTACTTACAGTATTCGAACATTTTACTTATTTACCTTAGTTATCTACTAAACTTTACTTAAACACTTTTAATTACTTAATTACTTTTACATAAGCACTTTTAGTAACTTATTGTAGTTACCTTATTTATTTATTTATTTATTTACTTACTTATTTAAACACTAGCTTAACTTCTAACTTTACTTACTAACGTATTTAAACACTTTTACTTTGATTACTTACTTTTACTTAAACACTATTCATTACTTTTGTTGCTTGCTTACCTAAATATTTTACTCAGTTTAGTCGCTTACATAGTCACATAGTTACTTACTTTACTTACTTACTTGTGCTCTTTAACTTTCAAACTTATGTACTTTAATTCTTTCATTTGCATTTCATTTCACACTATTTTTACTGTACTAACTCACTGTCATGCGAGACGTCTTTAATTTGACTTAGGTTCTTCGTTTTACTTAGCTTTTGTAAAATGCCTAACATGTCACTACAACATTATCAATTCAAATGAATTGAGATGTTGTGAGTATGCCCCGTGCCACAGTCATAGAAGATACATTGATTCGAAATATGTCTCCACTTTGTTTAGATTCACAACAACTGGAGCCAAACCAAGCCAGAAAATTAAATGAATATGCCCAAAGCACAAGTGACTTAAATTTTTCCTTCGTGTTTATACATTGGTTAAATTGGGCAATGTTACTTCATATGATTCTGTGCTTGTGACTAGTCAGGGACAGATTGGCAAAGAGACCCTTCAGTAAAACCTTTAATCCTCAGCCGCTCAGCTCTGTGCATGGATTGGATTCTGACTCATTCGTAAGTCACTTTAGATAAAGCATCCGCCAAATGGATCCCTGATACTATGGATTTCTCATTTTCTGAAGATGTGCTTCATCCTACAGTATAAGAGGTTTTGCTGGCAATACAATACTTCACTTTGGCATTGAAGCATCACAGAGATTACATGTTTTTCTCGTTACACTAGGTAATACTAACTGGGTTAAACAGGAAAACATTTCCACCATGACCCATTTCTATGTGAACGTATGTACGTATGAACTGTACTGTATGTATGTATGTATGTATGTATGTATGTATGTAAGTATGTATGTACAGTCTATATATATGATTCATGTTTAATTTATTTATCAGATTATGAAGTTATGATGGTCTAACATTGGGGTCAGCAACATTAAACTCTCTAAGAGCCATTTGGACGCATTTCCCACAGAAAAGAAAACACCGGGAGCCGCAAAACCCTTTTATATACGAACTGCTACAGAGAAAGCAAAATATTTGAACTTTCTAATAAAATACTCAATGTCTATTTGAGTCATCCATGTTTTCATGTATTTATGAAAAAAAAAAAAAAAAAACCTTAAATGATCCACCTGCAGCAATGTAAATTTGTAATAATGGACAATTTATTTCTAATAAATCCGCTTGGTTATTATATAAAGTTACATTATTCAAGACTTTTATGAGATGCATGGTAAGAGTATTTTTTAACTACTCTATTAATATGAAATAAATTATAAATAAATTTTTATAAAATATCTAATGGCATCCGTTATAAATAGGATATTATTTTTAAGGATAGTAATAATTTACTATGTTTATCATAATCATTTAAATGATTAAATCGTATATTTTAAAATGCAATTGTTTAAACCTAATCTAAAAAGAAAGAAAAAGCCTCACTAGCTCATGATTCCTTTTATACTTAATCATACTGTACATAACCTTTCACCAATTTGTTTGTTAATTTTTAATGAACTGATTTTTTTAAATCTCATGCTGTAGTTTCAAAGTCATTAATGGTAGATCGTGAGAAATAAAGTGGACACCAACCGGCAGTAATAGTCGCTGCTGACAAGAAGCCTAGTAAAACAAAAAAACAATAAAACATAGTTACTAATGAGCCCATATCTAGGTGTGTGTATGTGTACGTGTGTATAGTGTTTGCTTAAGGCATTGCTCTTAGTCATCAAAGCGTTTATTCATACAGCAAACACGGAGTGCTGTGGTGATATAATGACATAAGGATTAACATTTGTAAATCAGTAACCACTCAATCATTTTACACTCACACACATGCGTACGTATCATCAGTGTTTGTTCTACACCAATATGAGAGCTGTTATTATTCATTAAAGTAAGAAAACAGTAATGGGACCTTTACGTTAGAATTATATCTAGAACAAGCTAGAACACCTGATGATTAATTAACATCAATTATATAAGTAAAATAGATATATTTATATTATGCTTAAAGCACATGGGACAGTAAGGCATAATGCAGAGGAATGTACTAATGCCAGAGTTTAGTTGTTTGAAGATAATTGTACGATTAATAGGGACCAGGGGCTGCTCGATACAATAAACAGAATATTACCTAGGCACTGATTTGATGGGCATTAGCGGCTCACTGCAGAAGGCCTGTGTTTCAGTCTCAAGCTCTGATATAAAGGGACGGTTGCTTCAGAAATCCAGTGTAAAACCTGTGTCAAGTTTTTGAGCAAACTGGACGGGCCGCTCTGGCGACCCCTCAACAGGAGCAGCCGAAAGACAAACAACACTCTAGCTGCAGATTAGATTTGTACTGCGATTCTGTGATATCACGATTTTATAAATATGTCATTGTTGTTAGTCTTTCAGCTGCTCTCATTGAGGGGTCGCCACAGCGGACCAGCTGATCCACATAACTTGGCACAGATTTTATGCTGGATGCCCTTCCTGACACAACCCTCCCATTTTATCCGGCTTGAATCCTCATCTTTTATCATTTTTTATAGATTTCGTTAAAATACTAAGCAAACTTAGCAACTAATTTGCTCCTACAAAACCCTGCGTGTGAATAGTTAAAATTAATTTTGGAGTATAGGCACTTATTGCCTTTGCACCTCCAGGATCCCTGGGTTCGATTCCTGCCTTAGGGTCTGAGTTTCTATATACAGGATAAAGCTGTATAGACGATGAGTCAGTGAGTGAGACTGACAGGAATTTCCACACAACAGAATCACAATATGTAACTGAATTAATCTTCCTCCATCCCTAGTGATTAACATTGGAAAATCAAACCTTACCGCATACATTCAAATGGTTAGATACAAAAAATGAATGTCCTTATGTATGAATTATGCATAGCCACTTGGTATCGTGTTCATTACAGCAGTGTGATTTAATGAGTTTTGCGATTGAAGAATTATTATTATTATTATTATTATTATTATTTATTTATTTTTTTTTTTGGCCAGCTCGCTTTTATTACAGGGTGAGGTTTTGTTTCAAAATCGATTCACAATCATTTTTTAACGGTTTGAAACTGATGAATTCCTTAAAAATGTAGCACAGCTTTTCAAGAAAATAGAAATGCATCTCTCACAAACACTGGCATTTTGTGAGAGTCTACATTCTTCTTCCTTTGAGTTTATGTGTGGCCGGTGCAATACTGCCACCTACTGGACTGGAGTGTCGAGCAGACGATCAGCAGGAAAAAGATTATTCCCTTATACAAGACATGACATTTAACAAATAAATTCCCGAGTTACACCGTCATTTAATGCTTATTAGATAATTTTGTTGTTCAAGTGCTATTAACTTTAATTGAAAATTGCAATAACTCAAATGCAGAATCAAATCTATGGAATCAAGCCTGCCCTTAGACTTTTGTACTCTACCTCAGGCACCTGATTACTGTAAGTCATTAAGGTGTGTCAGCCCAAAGTACACTATAGTTGTATTTTTATGATTTTTGTTGATTCAAAGCTGCATGTAGGCCAAAAAAAAAAGGTCAACGTAAAGCTTTAAACCCCCTATCAGCAGTAACTTGGAAGCCACTTAACACTGGGATCACAAAGGCTTTTGAAAAACAACCTTAACTTGGCAGACTTTTAGCAGGAGACACTTCTAGCTAGGGCAGACACTAATTCAAGCAGCTGAGCAGTCCCACACTAAAGATCTTGCTCAAGGGCTCCACAGTGGCTCCCTGGCAGCCCCAGGATTTCAATTTTATTCGTTTAGGGCTTTCGAACAATAGACACTGACACAAAGGAGCTTTAAAGTAATCCGGCTGTAGCTTTAGATGTTCGGTGAAGAGTCACGGGGGAAAAAAAAAAAAAAAAAAAACAGGAAAAAAATCTTGAGAGGAACCAGGCTTATCCTTTTATAAGTGATGATGATGATAACAGATTGCTGTCACACTAAACCCATATGCTATACAAGTTTTATCGCACAACTCAGATAGAAATGTCAAACACTAGTTCTCTGTATGTATTCATCAAAACGTACCTTTGGAATAAACTGAAAAAAGGTGATTCTAACGACTGTAGGGGCACGAAAATGCAAAGGGCATCCTGTTGTATATTCTGCTTCTTTACAATGAGTCAAAATTAGAAGGACTTTTCTAAAGTGTTAGCACTGCCAGATGCTACTGTATCTGTACCATCATTGTATTATGTAGGCTACAACAGAACATGTTTATTAAAGTGCTGCATTGTGCACGCTGATGTACTTTAAATGTCTCATATTTTACTACATACCTCAGAGTTCCCCAATGTATGTGTATTAATGTTCCCGCTAAACTCTATCTGTTTCACTCCTTCTCCAAATCAACTGTTTCTGTGTTTATGTAAATGAGCTATTGCTGAGAAAGAACAGCTAAGCTGAGCAACAAGCTGGCAGAGGGTTTATTTTCTTTTATGAGATCTTGTTTCCTGGTGATTGGCCTCCAGTAAATTGCATCGGTGGCAAATACAGGTCCCACTGCTACCCACCAATAAGGGGCAGCAGTAGCTCAGAGGGTTAAGGCACTGCGGTATGGATCAGATACGGATCGGAAGAACTGGGGTTCAATCCCCATTGTTGGGCCCTTAACCCTATCTGCTCCAGGGGTATCATGGCTGACCTTGTACTCTGACCTCAGTTATGCTGGGATATCCGAAGAAAGAATTTCCCTGTGCCGTAGTGTACAGTATATGTGACAAATAAAGGCTTAACTTAAAACTCTCCCTAATCTTCCTGGCCTTTTAAAGCTGATTTTCCAGTTGAGTCTTTCTTAAATAAAAAAAAAATAATTAAAAAAAAAAACATTAAATGCTCCCTTCCTTAATCAGTGACTCCAATTCTAACATACGTTTAATATTGCCTTCTACTTTCTCTAGTTCTTGGATTTAATGATGTCATGTCTAACCTCTCCTGCATATATTTCCGGCATGAGAACACTACTGTACATAGCACTTTCACTTTCATAACATTCCTCATGTCGGGGAGTCCCACTGGGTGCTTATCTACTATGAGTAGCACGCTATTAATGCTGTTCCTAATTCCTAATCTTCCAAGAAAAAGCCCTGGCCAGTACCAAAAGAAAAGAAAGATTTTTTTTACCCAACAAGAAGCAAATCTAACTAAAAACATTGCTGGTTGGATTCAGTTTGATTTCATACTAATTAACTATAAGAAAGGTTTTAACATTTCATTTCATCGATTCATCTTCAGTGCTTAAGTGCTTGATCCTAGTCAGAGCCTATATTAACCATACACCTTAGATAGGACGTTAGTCTATATTAGGGATCATTCCCACACACACTCACACACACTTACTGTATAATACTGTAGAAAGTAAGAAAACCAGTTAGTAAATGCTCTGGTGCTGCTTTGCATAGCAAACACACATAGAGCTACTGGCACCATCATGGTCCCACAATGGACCCACATCAACAACATGCGGAAAATGAGGTGTGTTCTGAATTTCCAGTAACTTTCTGAAATGCAAACTGTATAAAAATGCATTCATGCAATAAATACCTTTTTAGAATGTTTATCTGATTTGTCTTGGCTATTGATGTGAGATCTTTCTCAAACTTTTGCACTCATGATTCATTCCCGGTTTTATCCTTTCTCCACTATAAGCTATTGAATCCATGCATGCATCACTGATAGATAGCATTTTATAGATTCAGTGTGGTTTGTTTACCTGTGGATGTGATCAAGCTTTGATTATTTAGGATCGTGGCTTTTCTATAAAAGATCCCGACCCGTGTATTGACTTCATCCGTGAAGAAATCCATCAATGGTAACCATGCCCTAGTTACCATTTTACCTGAAAATCCCCGTTTGGCCCTGTTTTTGCTCATGGTTCTATGACAACAACAGCAATAGAAACTTGAGCGAACCCTTCTAGTGCCAATGCTCTTGAACAGGAAAAACTCTGCACCTGCACAATTATCTGAGCTCTACAGTTCGGGGCTCAGTGGAGCAAATAATCCCCTTACATTCCTATTAATCAAACTCAAAAGCTCAGAAAGAATTCATAAGAGAGTAGATGAAAAGAAATGTGACCATATGGTGGTTTTTATGAGGCCATAAGTTAAACATAAGTTCTGCAGGCCTGAGTGGGGAAAACTGACCTTGCTACAAGGCAGCTCGGACTATTTACAGCCTGAATGGAGCCAAAAGCCTGCAGTCATTCTCCATCTGTTTTTGTCAGTTAAGGGTCATCGGTCGACGCACACAACATGGTGAAGTTGTAACTGTAATTATGCAGAAGATGTAGAAGCTTCCGCAGCGGAGTGAGTCAGTCATTTAAAAGTGATAAGATGTCTTGATTTGTGCTCGGTAAATTGATGTAGAAAATGTTTACAGTTTGAACTAACACGGGTACAAAGAACGCACCTTTCAAGTGGACTGACAGGCACAGCCTCCTTCACTGAAATGACAAAGCAAAGGGCACCCACCTTCACTCAGACTGGAAGGCACACAGTCCGTGTGCTCCTCTTAAAGGGGACTGACCTCCTTCACTGGGACTGACAGGTACAAAGGCCACACCTCCTTCCTCAGGATGGATAGGTACAAGGCCACACCTTTTTCACTGAGACTGATGGGTATAAAGGCCAGACCTTTTTACCGGGACTGACAGGAACAAAGCCCACGCCCCCTTCAAAGGCTCACACTGCCTCACAACTGATATGTACAATGGCCACGCCTTCTTTATTGGGACTGAGAGGTAGACTCCTCCTCTAACTAGGCTTGATAGATAGATAGATAGATAGATAGATAGATAGATAGATAGATAGATAGATAGATAGATAGATAGATAGATAGATAGATAGATAGATAGAGTAAGTGAGATATTGCTCCTAGTGTGTGAAACAAAAAAGTCTAAAGCACAAACCATAAGTGTGAAAAAAGGCAAAAAGAAATACAGACAAACAATGACAAAAGAACATAAAATAACACATGAATAAATCCAGTGAGATTGCACAAGCTATGTGGTGAAGGCTGTGAGCCACCACTGACCATGCATGCCCCATTACAGCTTATGTGGAAATGTCAGTTCAGATGATGTGATAGTGTTATGAACAGAGACGTTTCTCTCTGGAATTCATGCTGAATTATAGATCTGACACTTTTCCTCATTAAATTACACAATCAATATGGATCTTTTTTTTTTTTTTCAACAAAACACGAATACACTGAATGGCTTGTCATTTTAGTTGAATGTCTTACCAGAACAAAAGGAGATGTGCAAAATGAGAGCTTGGCATTTAACCACAACAGAGACTCTTGTAAGATAGTGGAGTTTTTTTTTTTTTTTTTAATGGAATAAAATATCTTACAAAACCAATATTGTTTGTGAGTGACATCCCAGATTTATTAGATTGAGGTAGGAAAGTTTAGGGTGGCTTCATATTCAATGGGTGCTGTTTTGTCACTGAAGAAACGAGCTGGGGTTATGATGGGGACGATATTGATAAAGCTAATAATTATTTCATGTGTCTTTGATAGTTAATTCATTTTGGTGCTTTAAAGATTGATTCAGACTATGCAAGTACACAATAAATAAAAACAATAATCATATAAATGACAAATGATATCTTATTCTCTCGGCTTTGCACATCTATCTAGAAAATTATATAATAATAATAATATAATATAAATAATAATAATAATATATATATTATTATTATTATTATTATTAAGAATAGTAATTATTATATTATTATATATAATAATAACAACAATAACAATAATAATATAACAATAATAATAATAATTAATTATTATTATTATAAATATATTTCTTTTTTTTTGCAGCCTGTACTTTCAGTATGCTAATTAGGCCCAACCTTCCTTCCTTTCATGGTACTGAAATCACTTGACCTGAAAACCTTATGTTAATATTCTTCAAAACAACCATCATAGCAGACACAGAGCCAACTCGCAAAAAATGAAAGATGCAAACTTTTTACAGAATCTGCCAAGAAAAATCTTCACTAGTTTGTGTTTCCAACATCTTGCCGCCTTGTCACGTGACCGTTTTTGCATACTCATTCATTTTCATTAGCGTCTGCCAAAGATGGATGTGTACAGAGGATCAGCCTCGTCTGTGCTCAATTATTTCAGTGTTTATACAACACATTGGTTTTGCTATAGTGACTTTACTCTGGTGGGCGAGAAGTGCGAAACAAAATAACAAAAGCAAAAACAAAATAACAAATTCAAAAACAAAATGACAAAAATGAAAACCGCATAACAAACCAGAAAACACAACAACATATCCAGTTACGAAATATGAAATGAGAAAACACAATGACAATTCAGTAAAACCGGAAACGGTACAGTAGGTGTGGTTATAAAATGATATTATTATAGAATGACATACTTACCGCTGATCTTGAGTGGCAGATGTCTCGTCCAATAGGAGGTAAGAATTTAATTTGCAACCCAACACCTACCTTTTTTCACTTTGTTGATTCTTACTACTGATTGGACGAGACATCTGCCACTCAAAATAGATGCATACAAATAGAATACAGGACGTACTGCAGCCTCACGGACATTTAAATGTATTTTCTTTTAAGGATTAATTTCAGCATTTTAGGATTGTAAAGCACTTTGGTCACTTAAGTTAAAAATTTATTTGACTTGACATGAGAGTACTTCTTGTATGTCTTAAGTAACAGATTTCCAATTAGCAATAAGAACCTAATTTGCAAACTAATCCTGCCTTTTCCGATTTGACTAAATTGTTGTTGTGTTTTCTCAATTGGTATTTTGTTTCTAGGTATGTCGTTATGTTTTCTGGTTGTTATGTTGTTTCAGTTTTTTGTTATTTTGTTTTCGGTTTTGTTATTTTGTTTTTGAATTTGTTATTGTTTTTGTTATTTTGTTTTCTGTTTGGTTATTTTGTTTTTAAATTTGTTATTGTTTTTGTTATTTTGTTTTATATTTGTTTTTTTTATTATTTGTTATTATGTTTTTGATTTGGTTATTTTGTTTTGCACTTCTCGGCCACTGTAATTAATTTTTTCTCTTCATTTTAAGATTTGAAGATACATTCTTACACACGGACTATAAATTTTGAGGACCATGTGTGGTCTGTGTCAATCTTTAAATGCAATGAATATCTAGTGTAACTGACCTTGTGAGCTCCCCTATTTAATTTATTTCTAACATTTATTAATATTTATTTGTTCATTGACCTGCTCATTAACACGTTTATTTAAAGTCACATATTATACAAATCACACTTTAAAATGTAACGTAGTTTATACACAAAAGGCAAACTTTTAATAATCACACATAACATATATGAAAATGTTAATTAAACAAAGCTGTCGAAGCAACTCGATTAGAATACACAAAGCCAGGATTTATGGCAAATTACTCTAGTCCTACCTCTTTTTTTTTAATGACAGGTCTGTTTAAAAAAAATCAGACCTCTAATCCAAGGATCATAATGTGATGGATGCCTAATAAATGGGCTAAACGGCAGATGAACCCGACAGAGTTTATGTTGCTTATGCTTCAACACATGGCTATAGAAGCAGAACGATGAGGCCAATTAGGATAATAACCTTTTACTCGTAATTCTTCATCAAACATGTTTTGACTGGAATAAAGAACACGCCCTTGATCATGGTGATGCGTTGAGACACTTTGTTGACAATTGTAAGTACTATTACCTTTCCTCCAACGCCATTCAGCGCTGAGGTTGTTCGAACACATACGGTAGCTGGGTGACTCACAGACAAGGCTAAGCCCGGATTTACGATCAGTATGGAGCTGAAATCCGATCTTAATGATGTCCGTGCCAAGCCCAAGAGCAAACAAAGAAAAAGTGCCAGTGCCTGCCTCAACTCGACTCAGTTCTTTAAGTCCTGGATCGAAATGAAGTAGCTGGTCTTCAAAACATTGCATGATGGGTCTTGCCAAGCTCAGAAATTCAACCATGTGCAACAAAGCAACACACACACACCAACCTTTCCTGCACTCATCTCTACTTTCCCAAGCCTGTTTGGACAGGAATCCAAAATGACATCATACCCAACGACGAACAAGAATAACGTGGTAATTAGCTCTCTACTAGCGAGATCATGCTAGGTCGTAGAGCAGTACAATAAATCCTATTATAATCACAATCACAATTTTAGGCTTTCACAATTAAAGCTGATTAGCTAAATCGTCGCCTGAATAATTGGGGCAAATCATCATTTGTTATTATTCTTACCCATGTTGGTTATTAAAATTAAACGATTATTCTAAACCTGAGTCAGATTGGTAGATTGTTTTTGTGCTGCAGACTTACTTCTGCATGCAGACCGTTTAGTTTAGTGCTGGATAATCATCATCGACTCGCGTTCAACAGCACGACCGTGACGTCCATGCTAACATGCGAAAGGCTTTGTGTAGTAACAGAGTCGATCCCCAGCACAAATCAAATCAAGCACAATTAAACACGGGGTTAAAGCATGTGTCTATGTTCCTATAATCTCTAGGTCATCTTTTGTTAACACACATTCACTTATTTTTTCTTCGAGGGAAATTTCAAGACAAAATATTTCCTGAATAATATCCAGTTTACTTAATTGGAAAAAGGCTTCAAAACTGTTTAAACAAACCTCAACAAATGGTTATTATTTTATATGGTTTTTGACCATCTCTGAAAAATGTTCAAAAATCAAACAAATAGGGAACTTCAGGTCTCCATAATGTGCTGTAGAGACCAGAGGGACGTGGGACTTTGGGAACCTTGGAACCCTGTAACATAAGACCCTAGAACTGGGGAACATACGTCTCTGGGATAACAGGACCCTTTATTATGCAACTATTATGTAACGTATAAACTGGGGACATAAAGTCCAGGAAATATAGGGATCTTGGAACATAGGTATGATGCCCCTGGAAATCAATAAATGTACCACTAACATGACACAATATGCCAGGATATTATTAACATACTGTTGCATGACACTTACAGTTATATTGTAAGTGTAAGTGAATTAAATATTGTAAATATATATGAATTTAATTGAATTAAAATTTTGTTTACATGTTTTTTTTGGGGAAAAAAAAACATCCTAACTAGCTCAGATCTGTTAAATGGTATTAGATTTAACTAAAAAACAAATAAAAGTTGAACAATGTGGTGACTAAAAATGCTCAAAATTGTATTTACTGTTTATTCATTTAATTAATTAATGGTTAATTAGGCAGACGCTGTTATTCAACGTGACATACAGTACAGAAATGCAGAACTTCTGGGAAAACTTTCCTTGGATACTTCAGACTTAAACCTAACAATGATAATTAGGTAAAAACTGATTGAAGATCCTTTCAGCACACATACAGTAGCTCTGCTTGTCTTTATACTGTGTCCTACAGCTGAACATGTATAATAACACACTATCTTTCTCACGTCGTTTCAGGGAGTTTTGGCTTGCTCATTTGGAATTAGGTTTCTGCAAAGCTTCTTTGAATTGAATCGAACCGTTTGGTGCGACAGCCAAAACCAGGAAGCGAGAGACATAATGAAAGAGCCCAGAGTGGCACCACAAAGACCTCAGCATGTTTCATGTAAAGGTGACTATGGGCTATGTTTTTTCCGAACACTGCGATGTAATTGCAGAGGAAACTGGTGTCGCGCGGACGCTTCAGTCGTCACGTCATGCACAAAGCAGTCGGGCAAATTCCCGGGACGAAGACGCTACATGATAAAGCCTGTGATTAGAGCGTCTGTACAAGATGGACGGTACAAAACCAAAGAGAGTGCGCAGGCTTGTAATTTGACTCGGGTGATTTTATCTTCAACTCTTGAACACACTGTGTCCATCCGGATTACGCAAGTATAAGATGTCACTAAGAAAAAAGTTTTAGTTTTGAGTTGACACTTATTTGCTCTCCAATTTGGTTGTTGTTGGATTTGCACCGTTACCAGATGTGAAGTATTTTAGACTTTACATGCGTGTATTTTCAGGTATTTGGTTGCTTCTGGTTGAGTTGTTAACATAGTTGTAATTCCTTTCCTGAATAGCTTGATAACACTGTCCAGTTCTCACTCACTCATCGTCTATACCGCTTGGAGACTTAGGGCATGAGGCGGCGTACTCCCTGGACAGCTTGCCAATCCATTGCAGGGCACACACACACACACACACACACACACACAGACATACACTACGGGCAATTTGGAAACGCCAATCAACCTAATCTGCATGTCTTTGGACTGTGGGAGGAAACCAGAGCACCTGGAGGAAACCCACCAAGCACAGGGAGGACATGCAAACTCCATTCAACATGGTTAACAGCGAAAGTGCTAACCACTAAGCCACCGACACACAAGACGTATAACAAAGTAAATACAACACATTGGCATCTGAAATCTGTGGAACTGACATTAACGAAGATAGAAACTTCCTTACACAGGACTAGCAAGTGGCCTGAACGGCTTCCTTGTTATGTTCTGTAATAGCGAGGAAATATTAGATGCTCAGAGTCATGAAGGCCTGGTCCATGTCCCAAACTGAATAATATGCTATTAAATATTATATACTGTTCAGGGATTCTCCTTAGTATACAGTACAGGCTTTACGACGCAGCAAGTTGGGAGTCGGCTCTCCTAGACTAAATATCGACTTGGTATTCACAGCTGTGAGATAAATCAACACGGCTCAATACAGCGCAATCCATGCTGCACAATGTTCTCCAAAAAAGTAGCTCGCTAGAACAATTTTTATACCAGAAGGGTCAAAAGTGTAACATCCAGGAACTTGAAGGATATTACTCATAAAACGTATACAGTAGCAGTAATACGGCATGGCGCATCGCTCCAAACATAACACAACAGCCAATCTACTGTATCTCTGGCACACTCACTAAATGAATTTGTGTCTTTCGGACCAAATCTAGCACATCTTCTCTTAGTTACAGGAAGGCATCTACGAGACACGGACGTCACTGAGTAATTCTAGGACCGTTGAGTCGTTGAATTGGCCATTGTCTGGAAAAATGTCAAAACTCAGGAAAGCCAGTGCGCTATCAGCCCCTACACGCTTCCCTTGAATGATTCACACGCCGGAGCCACAGCTAATGGCAAACCATAACTGTGAGACCGAATCTTCCCTGCAGGGGTGAATAGGAACAGGTTAGGAGTGTTGAAAGCCTAACAATGCCGCAATTAAGGTCAATTAATCACACTTTTTTTACTAGAGGGCTTACACACAGCCAGCTGAACCAGCAGGTCAAATTTAGTGGATTTCAGTTTTGAAATGCCTGTGTGAAACTACAAGATGGCTATACTGTATCTCTAAAAAGTTGAGCAAATTATCCCAAATTTTTACTCAAGCCAAGTGTTATACAGTAATATGAATCCAATGTATTGTGTATTGAAATGTTCATGCATTTTGAGTATGATTCGTGTCTACAAGTAGTGAGCTGCAGGTCTAATTCCTGGTTACTGATTTATAAAGGGGCTTTTAGGGGATTTTCTATTTCACTGTGCCAACAGCAAGCTCTTCCAGGCAAACGACAATGAGAAATGTCAAGCCGGCCAACTGCATCTTTACAACATTTTCAAAGCTCATGAAGACTTACAGAACAGCGTAACACACTTAGATGGTGCTATTAACCCCGTCCTTTGTCATGACCTCATAGACACCTACGATTTGGCTGTCGCTACGATTAACAAAGGAAAGTGAGAGTACGTCCCCATGGTTACATGGCTCTCGTCCACTAGCTGTTAGCCGTGAACTTTTTGTTGTGGAGTTTTTTTCTGCATGAATGAAATAATCATTTCACGACTTGGGGTGCTTTAACACTATGGACAGAGACTCAGATAGCAGTATGCTTGACCCCAAAGTCTCCATATCGTGCCCTGGCATTGGTCAGTGTACAGTACCATGCTCGTGTCCACCTTAAAAGGTGGTCACATCTGTTTCCCCTGAAATCAGCACGCGCCAATCTCGTGCCAATCTCATCCTATGAACTATTTTGTTTCAGACATGGCGCGAAGGTTGACTTCCTTGCATTCTTCTTCTCTTTATGTTCCGATTGTTTTTGTGTTGTGTTGAACAAACCAACTAGGTGCATATGGTCGCCTGCTGTATTGGAGAATGTAAATAAATATGCAGTGTAACTGGGTACAAATATGAGGGAGTGGTGTCTCAGTCTCAGGCCCCCGGTTGTTGATTTGAGGATCTGAGGATTAAGGTTCAAGCCCTGATGCTGGTGTCGATACCACCCGGTCACTGCATTCATTGCTCAGGTAGAAAAATGAGAGGGTTGTGTCAGCTGCGTAAAAAATCAATGCCAAATTGTGTGCGGATCAGCTGGTCCACTGTGGAGATCCCAGGAGGTGAGAGCAGTCGTACCTGGGCATGGTAGAACACAACTGGTTTAGGCTGTTTTCATATTAAGGACTTGGACACGGACCCAAGTGACTGGACTCCAAAGTCCAGTTCTTTTTAATAGTGTGAACACTCGCGTCTGGATCTGTGTACCATGCTTGTGGACATTTGAAAAGGTGGTCTCCAGCTCAATACTACAGTATGTGCTCAATTTTCATTTGGAATCAGGTACGACTGCAAACATACGGTACCAAAACACAGACTTGGTCATTTAGAAGGAGACGTCGAGCTCTGAAATCTGTGTATTCGTCTTCTGAACTGCTGATGAAGCAGAATGGCAGACAAGAGGGTCCTTCTGGTCCTCACCTAAAAACGATCAACAGTAGGCCTGGTGCGAAAGTTGCCTTTTCGAAGAGTTGTACTCATTTTCTTCCTTGTGTTTATAAGAAAATGGTTCTTACTGCCACCTACAGTACTGGAGTTTGTAGACACATGGCAAAGCTGACCCATGGGGGTTGGGGGAGGGGGGGGGTGTGGTCACCTAAAGCAATTGCATCAAAGGTGAAAACAACCATCACGGGTTCAGAGTGGATCAGTGTGTTTCAGGAGTAACATGCTCTAACAGTGCTCGACATGGAAATGGATCCCCTCCTGACTTAAAGAGGAAATGAGTCTCCTAAGATAACAAGCAGAAACTGAAAATTTAATGACCGTGAGGCATGCTGTGCCTAGGCACCAGATTTCAAAACGTTTTAAGGACATAAATATTTTAAGGCCTACAGTATGAGTCAGACTTCTGTATGATATTTGTAATAAATTGGCGGTTATAGTCAGTGGCATTTAAAATATGTGGATTCTCTGTTGTACCATCCTCATTAGCCTGTATGTAATTACTTCTAATCATTTGTCACGATAATGACTCAAAGGCAGGCTTTTATTTTATTTATTCCCTTGTCTCTCTTTCCTTCACAAAAGCCAGTTTGAACAGGCACATGTAGTGCTAATTTGTTTGTCAGAGGTTTTATTATTACACATGCCAGGAAATACTGAGGAACTAATTAAATCAAATTACAAATCAGCTTGACTGCATCTTTATCGCGCTCTATTTTATTAGAGCCAGCAATGTACAGTAGTATCTGAGGCCGATAGTGAAACCGACCTGTTAACATTTACAAAATTCTATTTCAATATTTTAGCCACAATTCTGTTCTCATCTGACTGCAGTTTAACCAGGAAGGCAAGTTGCAAAACGAGCGTCTCTGAGACTCAAACAAGCCGAGTGATTTCACTGGTTATATAATCGTACTCACACCCATTTTATGGTCACTGCATGTCATCATCGGAAAGGAAGACTAAACGTTTTGGAGCGTGATGCAACAGACAGTCTGTGGGTTGGTCCAACTACTCAACAATTTCACAGACTAATTGGAACTATATATGTTTTACTGAACTGAAAAGAAGTACAAAATACAATGGTGAAGAAAAAAATGAAGCTTTCTAAATGTGTTACATGCTTTGTATGGATGTGTGTGTGGGCTAAGGTTCCTCGGCTGATGTCCGACTACTAAGTTTATTGGCTGAAATTCTTTAGCTATGGATTCCTCAGTTCCTATAGTTTCTTGGCTAAAAGGGCTGAAATCGGAAGAGTTGCGTTACACACACACACACAAACACACACACACAAATACTAGGATCTCTAACAGATCACTGGTTGTCTACTGCTCTTACAGGGTTAGTAGAGTCTCACTGGGTTATTGATCACAATCCCAGCATCGCCAAGTCGTAGCTCAAGACCTTCGACCATTGAAATGTATCTGCTCTCAACTGTAAGTTGAATCGTGCAAATATTTTATGCCGTACCTCACACCAGAGTGTTTGCTATCAGAAAGAGTTTCACAGAGCACAACGAATCCTTAAAGTTTTTTTTTTTTTTAAATAAAAGTTTTACTTAGAACAGTTTATGTGAGTTACTAAATAGAGAATATCTAGGGCAGATTTTGACACTTGGGGGAACTTTTCGCTTTCCAGCTCTTTTTGTATATGTGTTTACAAAGTTGTTTTTTTTTTTTTTTTTCAGAAAGCAGTCAGATAAAGAATAAATGGGGTTAATATCAGAAAAAAAACACCTCAGAAGGTCACAGAGGCAATGCTATAGATGCACAGGGACTTTTCTGTGCTTCTTGAATATTTCTTGGAAAGTGGGATTAGGGTCTTACTTTGGCTGTCATTTCTGTATGTTCAGTGTTCATAAAGGAAGTCAGAGCCAAAGATATATGTATATTACAAGTAAATAAATCATTTTTTATGTATCGCCACATATAAAAAAAAAAGTGTTATTCTTACCGCCATAGTTCACTTACAACCATAAAACTTTTGGTCATTTTTACATGTAATAGAACTGTAACGTTGGAGTGTCTGTACATTGAAGATATTTCCCCAAAAAATTATTTGGAGGACATAAGATGAGTAATAGATCTGTAGAATGTCTGTTTGTCTGTTTGTTTGAGCACGCATCACGTAAAAACTACTAAACGAATTTTAAAGGGGTTTTCATACACTGTAAACCCAAATGCTCAAAATAATTAAACATATTGAGTACTGTTTCCTTAAATAATTACAATTAGTTCAAATGAATAGACCTTGATGAGTATTTAGAACTTTTTGGTATTTATGAGCGGCGGCATGGTGGTGTAGTGGTTAGCATTGTCGCCTTGCACCGTCCGGGTTCGATCCCCGTCTCTGTGTGCATGGAGTTTGCATGTTCTCCCCGTGCTTGCTGGGTTTCCTCCAGTTTCCTCCCACATTCCAAAGACATGTAGGTTAGGCTAATTGTCATTCCCAAATTGCCCGTAGTGTGTGAATGAGTGAGTGAGTGTATGTATGTGTGTGTGTGTCTGTGCCCTGCGATGGATTGGCACCCTGTCCTGGGTGTACCCTGCCATGTGCCCTAAGTCTCCTGGGATAGGCTCCACACCCCCTGTGACCCTGAATACAGGATTAAGCGGTATAGATGATGAGTGGTATTTATGAGTTTGTAGAAATTACACTTTTCAATTTAGCTGAATGAATTTGATTATTTATGTAACTGTAAGTACTTAAGTATCAGTAACTGTCACCTTAGAGTTCCACCAATTTAAAATCATTCAGACTAGTGATTTTGTGTCTGACGTCATCAGGGCAATAGGGCACTGGGGGCTCAGTGGTGGGGGTTTCCCTGCCATGTGAAAGGTCTAGGTTCGATTCATACCCGCTGGATGAAGTGCCTGTCCCAAGCCCAGATAAAATGGGAGGGTTGCGTCATTAAGGGCATCTGGTGTAAAACCTGTGCCAAGCTTGTGTGTGGACTGGATTGTCTGCTGTGGCGACCCATTGACCAGAGCAGCCGAAAGACCAACAAGAATTTATTTGATTTGCAACAACTAAAAAAAAAAATATAATTGCTATTAAATAGTACAGTATGAGTTCGGCTACTCAATAATGCAAGTAAAGAATGATTAATATGAATAAGTAAAACAAACTCAAAAACTGATTTCTGTTCTGTTTATTTAAAATTAGAAACATAATTACTTAAAAAAAATTTTTATCTAACTGATTACCTCTAATTCTTTGAGTTTTGCCAACTTATTCGGGTTTACAGTGCAGGTGTATTTGGCCGAGCTTGAGGAAACATACAGTATACTGTAGGTTTTTGTTTTATCCTAATTGGCCCAAGGGAAGCGAGGATATGTTAATTTGAAATTTAAATGGAAAACGCCCTTATATCATAAAAAAAAATAAACCTTGAAAATTTGTTCATTCCAAAATTCAACAGATGGCGCTGTACATTTTTTAAAAATATGTTCTTATGAGTGTGCAATTAAATTCCATGTGAACGAAGTCACTGGCACATCAGTAATATGAACTAGGGAAGAATTGGGCACATACAGCATATATTGTATGAACTGGGCGAAATAGCTGAACTTGTAAAACAAATTGTATCCTCAACCATACAATAGGGTTAAACTATTCACCTCAATATGTTGACCTGAAAATGACACCAACAAAATAGCTTCATAGCATAACTGCCTTGTATATAATAGGATATAACAGTAAAGTGTCTTTCATCTATAAACTGCATTATCTTTGCCACAACACACCTTATAATAAAAATGTAAAGCTTGTAATAGCATATGGAGTACCATATACAGCAGGTACAATCCAACTGTTTTTTGTTGTTGTTGTTGTTGTTGTTGTTTTAAGTTAGAGAGATCTTTATAATATTTAAGGCATGTTTTGGGTACTGTAAAGATTGTTTGGATATCATATGATACTTTATCACGAGCTTTACAATACTTAAAGCATTTTATTGGTATTGTAAAGACCTCTGCTATTATATGAGTTAATTATAGTATAAAGTATGTTTACAGTATCCATAGCATGCCGTATAATGACATCTGGATAACTACAAAGAAAAACATATAATAACAAAACACAATGTCTAGTAGGCGTAAAGTTATAATAAAAACTAATAAAACTAATTTAATGTTTAAAGACCAATGAGATTAAAAGTATTTGCCCTCATATAGAAACAGATTTTAATCGCAGCAAGATATCTCAGCAAAAGCAGAAGATTTGACATAAAGTTATGAAAAACAAACAAAAAAAATGTTTTTGCAAAATTATAAGTACATATTAATTGATTAGTTTTTTAAACTAACTTTTTTTAAAGGAGCACTTAAAGTTCATATATATATATATATATATATATATATATATATATATATGAACTTTTGCAAAGAATGAATGCATTATTTTGAAACCCAAAATACATTGCAACTATTTCTTACCTTTGATAAATGCAGAGTGGGAAAATCCCAGACACACACACAGTACAGTAAAACAGCAGGAGTGAAGTGAAGCCATAGTCCTGCAGAGTAACTCTGATCGTAATAACACGCACGCTGGGGGAAAGGCTGCTTTAGAGAGCGAGCACTTCCTGCATTGGTCAACAGCGCTCAGGCCCACACGCGCACAGACACGATCACGCACACACTTCCGGCTCGAAGGGGTTTTCTTTCCTTCGTTTTTTCTTTCTTTCTTTTTTCTTCTTATCTTATCACCAGAGCTGTTTAAGGTGGATTTTCCCCTCTTACGAGTTTGGAAAGTTTATTTAGTGAATTATCTCCAAGCTTCTACGTTCTAGGGAGATAGAATGCCTCTTCATGACTGTTGCTACGTACCCATTGGTTGCTATGAACAGAATAGCTAAGGGAATGTTAGCAAGTAGCTACAATCAAATACAGTAAATATATATAACAATATATAAATACATCATTAATATAAAGTGAACAACATGTTTTACCAAAAATACAAAGCGTAATCAATCATCATTTATTCATTTATATTATTGTAATTTATATATATTTCAAAGTCATTGGCACCACAAGTTCACAGTGAAATTTTTGGTAAGGCTTCACCTGAGGAGAAAAAGACGGAGAACATGGTTGCCAGGTTTTTGTGATGTAAAAAAATAGACCAAGATACACAATTTCAGGACTTTTTCCATCTTTAAGCTGACCGATAACCTTTACAACTCAATTGAAAATTGAACTGAAATAATGTGGTTGCATAACTGTGCACACCCTCTTATAACTGGGGCTCAAGTGGAGAAAATATGGCGCAACAGTGACATTCCCAAGAACTGGACGTCCCTCCAAAATTGATGAAAAGACAAGAACAAAAAGGGAAGGGAAGCTGCCAAGAGGCCTACGGAAACATTCATTTCTGACAAGTACTGGCTGTGTAGTACATGTGACAACAATCTCCCGTATTCCTTATATGTCTGAGCTACAGTATGGGGTAATATGAAGAAAAGCATCCAAGCTTGACTAAATTTAGCAAAAACGCATTTGAGTCTCCCAAAAACATGTTGGAAAAAGTGTAATGGTCTGATGAAACCAAGATTTTACTTTTTGGCCATTATTCCCCAAAAAATGTTTGCACTGCACATCAACAAAAGGACACCATGCCCACATCTGAAGGAGGCTATGCACAGGAGATGCCCTCGTAATCTGACAGATTTGGAGAGTTTTTGCAAAGAAGAGGGGACAAAAATATTGGCAAGTCAAGCTGAGCCACGCTGATAGTCTTCTACCCAAAAAGACTGAGAGCTCCTCCCTCACCTTACCCCCTTATGTTGTGTATATGGTATAAGGCGTCACGATGGCACTGTCACCTTGCACCTTCAGAATTCGGGTTTGATTCCCGCTCAAGTTCGATTCCTGCCTCTGTGTGCATGGAGTTTGCATGTACTCCCCATGCTTGGTGGGTTTCCTCCGGGTACTCTGGTTTTCTCCAGAGACATGCAGATTATGCTAACTGGCATTCCCTAATTGCCCGTAGTGTACTGTATGTGTACACTCTAAAAAATGCTGGGTTAAAAACAACCCGTGCTGGGTTGTTTTTAACCCAGCTGCTGGATAAATATTGGACCAACTACATGCTGGGTTAATTTAACCCAGCAAAATGGGTTATTTATTTAACCCAGCAAGATGGGTAAAATATTCAATCCAAATGCTAGGTCATATTTAACTATAATGCTGAGTTAATTCTACCTCACAAATAGGTTATTATTATTTTTATGTTTTACATGTCTATGGGTAAAACAGTTTAAACAGTTTAATTACTTTGATATACTGGTCTATTACAAAAAAAAAACACACTAAGTTTTGCAAACCATACATATATGCAATAAACAGCACCCAATTAATTGTACAAAACATAGAAAAATATTTATTTTTCAAAAGCACAAGATCAGATAATACAAAACCAGTTCAACAGTGACATCATTACTATACTATTACTGAGAAGCACTAATGCCTGAGAGCAGTGCTGGTCATTATCTCCCGACATCAGGATGTAGGTGTTCGGCCTCGACTGACAGATATTCCACGGTGTTGGTTCCAACCTTAGAAAGAAAGAAAGTAAAAGTTTATGGAAAAATTCGAGTGTTGGCTAGTATGCATATTTGTAAGATGATTAGTGTTTTGTAACACCTCAGCTATTTTATACGTGTTTGCTAACGCTAGCAACCTAGCTAAATGCTACCGTCATGCTGGCACTACAGTTAACAGTTTAGCTTTCATTCATCACTTCACCACCTTCATACACCCTGCAAGCATTCTACAAAGTAAGCTAAAAAGCTCAGACATTTTTGCTGTTTCTTTCATACACAGGTGGAGTTCTTCGGTTTGGCTAGTTAGCAGCTATTGTCAGATTAACTAGCATGCTATAGCACAGACCAAGCTGAAAGTTTGAGTGTAACAAGGTAACAGTAATAAATGTTACATACAGTGAACAAATTCAGTCATAGGTGAGTGAAAGTGTGTATACAGACCTCTGAACGTTTACATTTCCTCTTAAATGCTTGAGGTGGAAGAAAAAAAAGACACGAAGCTGACACAGCCACTGAATACACCGGTGAACTCCGGGGGAGGGCCGGTCTGATCTGTGATGTTAGCTGTCGCTAGCTAACCCAACTCCAACCCAGCAAGCTGGGTTAAACAAAAAGTACCCAACTCCCTGTAAATAACCCATAAATATTACCCAACAGAGGCAACCCAGCGTTTTGGTAGTAAAAACAACCCAGCATTTTTTTAGTGTGTATAGTTGTCACAAATAAAATTTACATTTTCCATTGGTTTACCCCATGATTATTGACACGAAGTTTTTACAAATAACACATATATACACCAAGCAATGGGTGTTTTCCAAGTTAAAGCTATGCATACAGTACAGGTAAAATGCTTTTTATGGGTTCCAATACTTTTGACACATATTAAGTTAAATCATCTTGCTGAGATGCAACTTCAATACAGCTTCACCTGGATAACTGAAAACTGTAAGTGACTTACTGTAATAATAATTTTAAAAAATTATACAATAATGTAAGTTCATAAAAAAAAATTTCCAAAGGGTGCGTACAATTCTGGTGTTGGCTGCACATCATGTTATTCCACTTACCTGTGGCTCAAATTCTTTATATAAATGTACATGTTATACGTAAAGGTAATTTAAATTTAAATTAATGTCGTTAAGCCAAGAGTAGTGCAATAATCGACTAAAAGTCGTGACAACTAAGTAATAAAGTTGAACACAAATAATGCAGATGGATTCCTAAATACTGTACGTCGGTGGAGTCTTGTACCCGCTCTCCAGTCCTGCTTAATGAACCTGTCAGAATGGCACCCTAATGCCATGATTCATGTTCCTGGAATGAAATATTTACATCATGCGCTTGCCAAAAAAAAAAAAGAAAAAAAAAAAAGGTTCATCTTTCAACAGCGAACCCTGTGAGGTACTTCATTCTGACATGTTGATGCCAATCTGCAGAGCTGGGAGATTTACAGCCTTTTCTCTCCAGAGGTGAAGGAAAGTTTCTTTTTTAGAATGTGTCTCTTTTTCCTTTTATATCTTCGTGTCAGGGATTTGTCTTCTAGCTAACATCACCGTGTTTTTATTCTTTCCAAAAATTTCCTCCAGGCAGCCTTAAGTCCACATCAACAGCGTATAATAACAGCTTAGCAGCCACACGGATTTAAAAAGGTGTGGAGAGTGCTAAGAGTCTGTATTTGTTTTTTTTTTTCTTTCTTTTTTTTTAATCCAGCTTGCCAAGTTTCTCTGATTCGTGTCAGGGTTGAGATCATTCTAAAGTGATCTCTGAGAACGTGCGTTGTTTCACGGCAGCGGGTTGGTACTATGAGGCTCATTTACAAACCTGAATAACGTGACTTAACAAGGTAGGAAGACTGGAATGGAACAAGACTTGTGTGCAATAATTAATGTAACCTAAGATACAAGTTGTCCAAACTTTAGCAGCAAGCAGAAACGTGATTACATCACAAACGTGATTTAAGGTCTATTGACAGCTTGCGTTTTCCGTGATCAAGGCGACGCTAAACATGGAAATTTCGTTGTTTCAGCAGATATTACATGCACTTGCTTTTACTGATGGATGTGTGGGAGTGGAACCATCAGTACAAATCTGATATTAAACAGTCGCATAAATCCCAGCATGGCATTTCATTACATAGTCATGATTACGTATGATTACAGTATGTCGTCTCAGAGGTCATAAAATCAGATTTGCCATGCCTTGTACACCAAGTTGTGGGTCCATTTGGGTCGATTACAGGCACGGATGTGAATTGTCATGGGGAGGAAGTCTCAATAAAACAATTGCAATATTGCAGTAAAGATTTTACTATGTATAAACAGCAGTTTTGTCATACCTTGGAGGTTAAGGTTCAAGCCAAATGATTGCAGTGTTGCAAGTCGAAGTCCTAGGACTCATAAAGCTACCACTGCTATAGCTTTTAATTGCTCCAGGGAAAATAGAGAACGGCTGTCTCTATGCTTTGACACCAAATACAAGGCGCGTTCAAATCACCGTGGGACTTTGATTGTGTAGAATAACAGAGCACAGTTATGAGAGTAAAAACTCGCTTTATTTCTCTATATAAACACCTGATGCATTAATGCACTCATCCCAGCATTTCATTAGTGCGTGGATAGAATTTTTTTTTTCAGTACGCTGGAGTCATGATCAGACTAAATGCTTTGCATCTGAAAAGCTGGCCTCCCAGGAACTCCTGTAATGACCCAAACGTGTAAAGAATAGCTTAGAGCAAGGTCAGGACTGTACGGGGATGTGCGAGTTCTTGTAATGTTCAAGTGGTGTAGGTTTGTACAGTCCCCACAGACTGATGTGTCTCTTCTGCAAGTCGTTGACGAGTTATCGTTCGATTTTCAAGGATCAGTCGTTCCACTCACTGATTGTTCATGAGAACGACTGCAGTGGGCCTCGAGCCACCTCAGTCATCACAGAGATCGTCATTAACATTCTTTAAAACGTTTGCTCCATTTAAATGTTTCGCTGTGGCTAAGAGTCTCATCACTGTACTGTGCTTTAAGCCTTCTGTAAATGAAGATTGTTTAAATACTTTCATTCATGAAAGAGTTCATCACAAGTCCCAGTTTGACTTGAACACCCCTCGTTAACGCCCCTCATTAACTCGTTAACATAGGTCATAATACTGTATGATTGATCATCTATGTACAGTATATAGAATGAAAAATAAAATGATTGATGAAAACAAAGATGAAACTGTGTATCAGCAACTTTTTTCCCATCTAAATAAAACGGCTAAATATAAATGTCTAAATAATAATTTTTGTTAATCATTATGCTCGTAACATTCAAGCTGAGAAATTTCTTTACTATGTGGCTATGATACTGTTCCCGGAAATTCTATCAGACCATTCCTTATGACACAGCTTGTCTTACGTTTCCACGATTCCTTTTAATCCTGATTCCCTTTTATTACTATCAAGTCAGTGTTAGTTTTGGCTGCAATTCCCAGGTCGCAAACATGACCGAAAGTGACTCCATTGGCGATAACCTACTGTACATTCATTTAGACGATCAATGTCATTAGACTTATTTATGAATATACAGTATATATATTGTTCAAAACCAAGTCTTTTTTTATTCTTTGTTGATCTCATTGTTCTTAATAGTCTTTGTTTGATACTTTTAATTCTAGTCCGTTTGTTGATCACCAGCCAAGATCCTGGCTCCATTAAGTTTTCAAAGCTGTTTTGGAGTATTTGCCTAGTGTTCATAAAGTTAACCTGTACATGCATCCGTCTCTGCCAGCTGAAACTTAAGAAAGCAAATGTACACTGCACACGTTAGACTAAACCTGTAACGCTATGCCAAGCCATGCCCTCTGCTCGAGCTAAGTCATGATCACCTGCACTCCTTCCCACATTCCTTTCCACGGCTTCCGTTTTGCCGCTTCATTCACAGGCATGAGCACACCTGCTCCGTATTTCATTCATTAGTTTTTGCTCTATATAATTCGCCCAGGAACAACCGTCCGGTGCCGAATTATTTCGTGCTCCAAGCCTAGTGTCTAGAGTAGTTTTTTGTGTCTAGTGTATCTGCGAAATATACCTGTGCCTTCTACGTTGCTGACCCCTTTTTTCCTCTGATTACGTCCTTAGCTTCACGACTCGGAATTGTTTGCTGCGCTGATTGACAACCCGGTTTTGACCCTCTGCTTTCGCTTTTGTCTCCGACTCGCTTTCAAACTGCACGCCGGATTCAGCGCGCGCTGCAGCCTTCGCCTCTCCACACAGCCGCGCTCACACGGCCGCTGCGCCCTTTTCAACCTGCGCGTCGGATCGTGCACGCGCACTGCATCTTTCATCTTTCCACACAGCCGCGCTCACACAGCCGCTGTTCTCTCTCAACCTGCGCGCCGGATTGTGCACGCGCGCTGCAGCCCTCATCTCCCCACACAGCCGTGCTCACTCTGCTGCTTCTCTGTGCCACTCATTCCTTAACCCCTGTCTACAGCCCCTGCCAAGCCACGACACTGCCCACTCCAGACAGCATCCCAAAGTACTGTATCCTTGGTTGAACTTCTTCTCTTTTGGCTAACTCTTATATTTTTCATTAAAGTATAATATTGAACCCTATCTGTTGTGTCTGCTTCTGGGTCCGCCACGCCCGTCTCACACGGACCAGCCGTGACAGAATAATTCGGCCAAGATGGACCCAGCAGACTTGGGACAGCTCAGGACCGCCTTGGAGGCCCAGGGCACCCTCCTCGGCACACACCAGGGGGAGATTCAGCAGGTCAACCAAAACCTTAAGCTTATGGCAGATACCCTCACTGCACTAACCTCTCGGATCGAACAGCTTCAGGCTACATCACCTCCGCCGCCAGTTCGATCTCCACCACCGCCTATTCGAGAACCTCGCCTGCCACCACCTCAGTCTTACAGCGGAGAACCTGGCACCTGCCGATCTTTCCTTTCCCAATGCTCACTGTCTCTCGAGCTCCAAGCCTCAACATTCCCCACAGAACGTTCCAAGATAGCATATGTCATCACCCTCCTCTCTGGAAGGGCCCGTGAGTGGGGAACGGCGCTTTGGGACGCCGATGATCCCCGTTGCACCAATTATCAAGCGTTCACAAAGGAGATGAGAAGAGTCTTTGATCGCTCACTCTCAGGCCGAGAGGCGGCAGGGCAGATGTTGAGACTCCGCCAAGGAACACGTTCAGCATATGAATATGCCATTGAGTTCCGCACCCTGGCGGCTTCTTGTGGATGGAACGATTGTGCCATGTATGATGTGTTTTTTCACGGACTGAGTGAGGCTGTCAAGGATGAGTTGGTCTCTCGGGAGCACCCTGAGGACCTAGATGGACTCATGGATCTAGCCGGCCGCATCGACGCACGCCTCCGAGCTAGGCGTCGTGAACACACACCACCCCTGGTGAGAGCAGGACCAATCACCCCCCCACGAACCACAAGTCCCCCGGCAGAACCTATGCAGATCGACCAGACCCGAATCTCGCCCGAGGAGCGCCAACGTCGGCGGGATAAGGAGGCCTGCTTCTACTGCGGCCAAGGAGGACATTTCCGTCTTCAGTGTCCGTTAAAAAGGTAGGCCCCCCAATGAAACTGGGAGTCTTGGAGGGCCGTTCACAAGAAAACCTCTCAGATAAACGTTCCTTACTACCCATCATGATCGTCTGGAATAACCAAGCCCAACCACTCAAGGCTCTCATTGACTCTGGATCCGACCAAAACCTGATCTGTGGCGTTACAGCAAGGGACCTGGGAATCCCTCGTCTGCCCCTAGACAAACCCCTGTCTGTCCAAGCCCTTGATGGAAGCACTCTACCTCCCATTACTCACTGCACACCCCTTGTCACCCTTAGAACCTCAGGTAACCACGTAGAGACCATATCCTTTTTCATCATGAAAAGCTCTCATGCTCCAGTCGTTCTTGGGAATCCATGGCTGGTCAGACACAATCCCAACATTGATTGGACCAAGAACACCATTCGCGATTGGAGTCCTGCCTGTCTGTCTTCATGCCTTCACTCTGCGAGAGCTCATTCACCACCCTCTGTTGTTAATGAGGAAGCTCCTGATCTGTCCAATGTCCCGCTCGAGTATAGCGACCTCCGGCTAGTTTTCAGTAAGTCACGTGCTCTCTCTTTGCCACCCCACAGACCCTACGACTGTTCCATCAATCTCCTCCCAGGCACTGTTCCCCCGAGAGGGCACTTATACTCCCTTTCGGCCCCCGAGAGGGAGGCTATGAACAAGTACATCACTGAGTCACTGGCAGCAGGGATCATCCGCCCTTCGTCCTCCCCGGCGGGGCCTGGTTTCTTTTTCGTGGCCAAGAAGGATAAGTCCCTTCGTCCCTGCATCGATTACAGGGGCCTAAATGCCATCACTATCAAGAACTGGTATCCCCTGCCTCTCATGTCTACAGCTTTTGAACTCTTGCAAGGAGCATGTGTTTTCACCAAGCTGGACTTGCGCAACGCATACCATCTAGTGAGAATACAAGAGGGAGATGAGTGGAAGACCGCCTTTAATACCCCGACAGGCCACTATGAGTATCTGGTGGTCCCCTTCGGGCTGACCAATGCTCCTGCGGTGTTTCAAGCCCTGGTCAATGACGTCCTGAGAGACCTCCTGAACATCTCTGTCTTTGTCTATCTAGATGACATTTTAATCTTTTCTCGTTCCCTGAGGGAGCACAGGGTGCATGTGCGACAGGTCTTGCAAAGACTCCTTGAGAACAAGCTTTATGTCAAGGCGGAGAAATGTGAATTTCACAGAGACTCTGTGTCATTCCTGGGATTTATTATCTCCCCTTCCAGTTTACAAATGGAGCCATCTAAATTAACTGCCGTCACAGAATGGCCCACTCCTACCTCAAGACGGGACCTCCAACGATTCTTGGGATTTGCTAATTTTTACAGGCGCTTTGTCAGAAACTATAGTTCCGTAGCAGCCCCTCTCACTGCTCTAACCTCCACAAAGATCCCCTTCTCCTGGAGCAAACAGGCTGATAATGCGTTCACTGACCTGAAGCACAGGTTCACTTCTGCCCCCATACTAATCATCCCAGATCCTACCCTTCAGTTCGTGGTGGAGGTAGATGCCTCCGAATCAGGGGTCGGAGCCATCTTGTCCCAAACATCCCCCAAGGACAGTAAGTTACACCCCTGCTCCTTCTTCTCCCGTTGCCTCTCCCCAGCAGAGAGGAACTATGACATAGGAGATCGAGAGCTATTGGCTATAAAACTAGCACTGGAAGAGTGGAGACACTGGCTGGAGGGAACTGCTGCTCCGTTCTTAGTCTGGACAGACCATAAGAACCTGGAGTACCTCAGGTCAGCCAAGCGGCTCAATGCCCGTCAGGCCAGGTGGAGCCTGTTTTTCTCCCGTTTTAACTTCACACTCTCGTATTGCCCGGGCTCCAGAAATGGAAAACCTGACGCCCTGTCCCGGCAGTTCTCCACACCCCATGAACCAGTGCCAGCCGAGACGATCCTGCCCCCTCGTTGCCTTGTGGCGGCCGCTCTCATGGACATCGAAACGCAGGTGAAGAAGGCACTCAGTCGGGAACCAGGTCCAAGCAACGTTCCCCCCGGCCTTCTCTTTGTCCCAGCGTCGGTCCGATCTCAGGTGCTGGGATGGGGGCACAGCTCCCGAATTGCCTGTCACCCGGGGAGAGCCCGCACTCTTTCCCTCCTTCAGCAACGGTTCTGGTGGCCATCTATGAAGACCGATGTTGATGGGTTTGTGACAGCCTGTGACACTTGCGTCCGGAACAAGTCGACCAACAAACCTCCGGCTGGTTTCCTGAATCCTCTCCCAGCCCCTCACCGGCCTTGGTCTCATATCGCTCTGGATTTTGTTACCGGTCTCCCCAATTCTGATGGAAATACATGCATACTGTCCATAGTGGATCGCTTCTCCAAGTCTGCCCATTTCATCCCCTTGCCTAAGCTCCCGTCAGCCAAGGAAACGGCTGAGTTGATGATCCTCCACGTCTTCCGTCTGCATGGTCTCCCCTCCGACATCGTCTCTGACCGCGGCCCCAGTTCTCCGCAGGGTTCTGGAGGGCATTTTGCAAGTTAATCGGAGCAACGCCCAGTCTATCCTCTGGTTATCACCCTCAGTCAAACGGGCAGACGGAGAGATTGAACCAGGAACTGGAAAAGACCCTAAGGTGCATGGCCTCACGTGATGCGACCACCTGGAGCAGGACACTCCCCTGGATCGAGTACGCACACAACTCTCTACCGACCTCTGCCACAGGTCTTTCTCCCTTCCAATGCTGCTTGGGCTATCAGCCACCACTGTTCCCATCCCAAGAGGAGGAGGTAAACATGCCGTCAGCCCTGTCTTTTGTACGCCGTTGCAAGAGAGTGTGGTCCCAGGCCAGAACCCGTCTTCTGCGCACCATCAGCACCTTTAAACGGCAAGCTGACCGGCGCCGCTCGGCAGCCCCCAGATACAGAGTGGGTCAGAGGGTGATGCTGTCTACCCGAGACATTCCCATCAAGACAATCTCCCACAAATTGTCCCCCAGATTCATCGGACCATTCACGGTCACCAAGATAATTAACCCTGTTTCCGTTAGACTTTCCCTACCTCTCTCTATGCGCCGCGTCAACCCGACGTTTCACGTGTCGCAACTCCGACGACTGGTCCCCAGCCCTCTATCCCAACCCCCCCGCCCTCCCCCTCCTCCTAAACTCATTGACGGTGGTGAGGTTTTTCCATGCGCAAGCTGCTAAGAGCTCGACGCCGAGGCAGAGGCCTACAGTACCTCGTCGACTGGGATGGTTATGGGCCTGAAGAGAGGAGTTGGGTCCCCGCCAGGTTCATTGTCGACCCGAATCTAATCTCTGATTTCCACCGGCAACACCCAGAAGCACCAGTTAGGACGCCCGGTGGCGCCCATAGGAGGGGGGGGTACTGTAACGCTATGCCAAGCCATGCCCTCTGCTCGAGCCAAGTCATGATCACCTGCACTCCTTCCCACATTCCTTTCCACGGCTTCCGTTTTGCCGCTTCATTCACAGGCATGAGCACACCTGCTCCGTATTTCATTCATTAGTTTTCGCTCTATATAATTCGCCCAGGAACAACCGTCCGGTGCCGAATTATTTCGTGCTCCAAGCCTAGTGTCTAGAGTAGTTTTTTGTGTCTAGTGTATCTGTGAAATATACCTGTGCCTTCTACGTTGCTGACCCCTTTTTTCCTCTGATTACGTCCTTAGCTTCACGACTCGGAATTGTTTGCTGCGCTGATTGACAACCCGGTTTTGACCCTCTGCTTTCGCTTTTGTCTCCGACTCGCTTTCAAACTGCACGCCGGATTCAGCGCGCGCGGCAGCCTTCGCCTCTCCACACAGCCGCGCTCACACGGCCGCTGCGCCCTTTTCAACCTGCGCGTCGGATCGTGCACGTGCGCTGCATCTTTCATCTTTCCACACAGCCGCGTGCCACTCATTCCTTAACCCCTGTCTACAGCCCCTGCCAAGCCACGACACTGCCCACTCCAGACAGCATCCCAAAGTACTGTATCCTTGGTTGAACTTCTTCTCTTTTGGCTAACTCTTATATTTTTCATTAAAGTATAATATTGAACCCTATCTGTTGTGTCTGCTTCTGGGTCCGCCACGCCCGTCTCACACGGACCAGCCGTGACAAAACCGTGTTGATTTTACACTTTCATCTGTTACAAAAATGCAAAAGCTACATTCATTAATGCAATGGAGGACACTGATCATTACTTTTTTCCTTTAATTTTGCTGATTCCATTGTGCTGAATTCAATTGAACAATAACAATCAACTTTCCAACATGTAAAAAAAAAAAAAAAACCTTGGACACAACTGGGTTTAAATGTGTAAATCATGCCATCTGCTTGTCAGAGGTATCATATATTCCCCCCGACTGAGAAGCAGCTGTGTTAGGAAAGTGAAGAGACTTTTGTCTAAGGTGCCTTGACTCACCACTTCAGTTGGCACGAATGACCTGAATTATTTCCTGACGCTGTAATGATTCATCATTTTCCAAAGTGGGCTACAAAATTACCCTTAGGTTGAGGCATGACTGAAACACGATCGCAATTGGCTCATCCAGGCCAAAATCGAACGTTTGAAGTTCAAGCCTCGGGGCTGTTCCAAGCTACAGGTAAAATCAGGGTAAAACAATTCCGTAAGATTATCTGTCTAGCTTTTGTGATGGGTTTTCTGAAACAAAAAGACGCAATATGGATAATTAAGCGCTTGTTTCTGCGACTTAATCGTTGTCAGACACACGATCACATGAGCAATTGTGAAAATAAATTTTAAAGAGGTAAAAAAATTGAATTAATGTTAATATGTTAATAAAATAATACAATGAGAGTTTAAGGTCAAACCGGGACTTTTGAATGTGCAGAATAAGAGAACAGAGTTACAGTATGAGAGTAAAAACTCCTTTAATTTCCCTATAATCCCCTGCTACATACTGTAAATGCACCAATCCTAGAGTTTCACTGGTGCTCAGTAGAACAGCTGGAATGCTGGCCTCCCAGGAACTCCAATAATGTCCCAAACATGTGGAGATGACTTGGATAGGGGTCAGCACTATTACAGGGGATGTGGCAATACTGTAACTCCCAGGCAAGATCCTGTAGTGTGCAAGTTGTTTCTGTGAATGATTGTGTGTACAGTTCACACAGACAAAATGTTTTCCCTTTCTTCCCACAAAAGATAACTCATTTAAACTTTGGCCTTAACCGATGGCAAAATTGTGTAATGCGTCTACAAGAGGAGTGGAACTTTCAGAACTTTGCTGCTAGCTTGCATTAAATAATTAAATCTCTTCAGACATTTTAATGTCAAATGAGATATTACTGGAAATTTTAAATCAAATTACAAGCAGTATTTTGCTTATCAAATTAAACACTGTTAACCTCCTGAGAATCTGGACATTATGATGTGATGGAAAAGCCATCCGGGATACTCCTTGCCCTAGAAGTGGATTTGTAGCGGAGCTTTGGCAAGCTCCTTGGTGCTAAAATAGATTACTGTTACGGATCCAGAATAAAGGACAGAGACTAACACACAGGACATGAAGACATGGTAAATGGAAAGCTCATGACATGTGCGAATGATGCTAAACATACTCAATGGATACCCAAATCAGCCTACCCAAAGCATGTAAATTAGATCATGGAAAGTAGTGGCTTGGTGGTGATATGGAGAATGTTGGGATTTTAAATACCAGCACCTAAGCTAAGCACTACAATCACTAAGCTGGTATGTTAACCGTTAATTGCTCAGATGTATCTTCCCTCAGTTGTGAGCTGCTGTCCCCCAGTGGCGCATCGGTAACAAGCTTTCCACTATCACCCTGAGATTGCAAGCTCAAATCTCAAGAAAAAGATCAATCTGATTGGGTGGCATTCTATGGGATGGGTGGCAATCTAGCACTCTTACGTCAACCATGGCTATAGGAGCCAATCATGGGCATCTGTGAATGCACGCAGCTCTGTCCTATGAGTGCGTTATGTCGCTTCTCAGGGTGTGCGCAAACAGGAAAAAAGTTAGGGTCAGCTGGCATTATGTGTTTGAAGGAAGCACATCGCCCTCCCGTATTGGTGGTTCTGGTGTCCATGGGAGAGTGCCCTAGTGATGAGTGGGATTGGCTCCAACTTAAATTTTTGGTTGGGTCAGAAACGCAAAACATACCTGGTCAAATGGCAATAATGAGCATATCATAGCATGAGCACTTAATATTGTACACTTTTGATGCTCCAACAGATCCTGCAACCTGAAATTTGTAAATGACTGCAGAGGTGCATGAAGACCTGAAAATCTGCCTTCAGAACAGCAATGACCAAACTGTCCTGGACCATTGGCTATGCAATGTACGCAAACTGTCTTGAGAGCATGTATCTTGGGGACTGGGAAAAGAGCCATTTTTTAGGGACTAGTGTCTTAAATCATGTCTTTCGGGAGCTGGTCTATACTGTGCATATGTATTGTTGGCTGGCTGTAGGATGTTTTGAGTTTATTTTTGAAGGGTAGTACCTTAGGACTATGTGTCTTGGGGACATGTGTTTTGCACCCTGGTCCATTCTAAGGATGGGTCTGTGGGCCAATATCTTGGGAGCACATGTCTTGGAGGCTCCTGTATTGGAGGAATGCCTATACTTTGGAGACTGGTGGATAGTAGCTTTTGGAATATTTGTTTTGAGAACATGTGTTTTTGAGCCCGGTGCCATCTTAGGGTTCAGTGTCATGTTTGCTGGTGTCTTGGAACCATTTGTTTTAGGGTTGATATCTTGCGGACTGATGCCTTGGGAACATTTACATTTACTTTTAGGCATTTGGCATACTCTTATCGAACGACTTACAAAAGTGCTTATGTTTCCGTCACTGGATAGATCCTTACACTGGGTAACTAGGTTATTAACTAATTACCATCAGTCAAACACTGTTGTGAAGGTTTTTATTTAAATTAAGAATATACACAGTATGCATCTTAGGGTTTAGTGTAATGGATGCTGGTGCTTTGGAATCATTTGTGTTGGTTGCTGGTATCTTGGGAGGATGCGTCTTTTGATATTTTCAGGAAATTGTAGAGTATGCATCTTAGGGCTTAGCGTCATAGGAGCTAGTGTCTTCAAAGCATTTGTCTTGGGATTCAGTGGCAGAGTGGAGCTACATCGCCACAAGCCAAAGAACACACTCAATTAGGACTATGAAATGAGGGGGATACTCACCTGCCTCACTAATAGACTTCATTTTAAACTGCCAGCCACAGCCTGACACCAGTCCAGCACAGGGAGAAGAACCTATTCTAGACGGACAATAAACATTGTGATTGTCCCCCACTGCATTTAGAATCCTAATACATTGTGAAACAGGCAGGGGCTTGCCAATCTCTTTTTGAGTCATGGAAAATAATTTACTCACAATATCTGGCCATAAGCCACAATAATGGCGCACAATAATGACAAGATGGCGCCGGTGAGGTCGGCTGCCGTCACGACTGCTCCGACCGACTTTACTTTGTTTTCGTCTTTTTATTTAATTTCTAGCAACTTTAATCCGGCCAATTCATCACAATTGAGTGCATTAGGTACGATAGAGATACTCTTATTTCTATTGGTCTACAATGTACTCACAATTCGACGTTTTTGACTCCGGATCCGAGCTGGCCGAGTGAGATCCTGAGGGAAAACAAAGGACGCGACGCGAAGCGGCGGCCCCGAGGAAAACGAGCCGGCGTCAGGAACAGGCTGAGAGCGCGTGCACACTGCACACCTCTGCCTAGCATCCTGCTCGCCAACGTCCAGTCTCTGGAGAACAAGCTCGATGACCTCAGGGCCAGGATAAAGTTCCAGAGAGACATTCGGGACTGCAATCTTCTCTGCTTCACCGAGACATGGCTGAACCCAGCGGTGCTGGACCACGCCATCCAGCCGGCCGAGTTCTTCTCGGTTCACCGCATGGACAGGACACGGGACTCGGGGAAGACAAGGGGAAGCGGCGTGTGTTTAATGGTGAACAGCGGCTGGTGCAACAGCGCGAGCGTTGTTCCTCTCACACGCTCCTGCACACCCAACCTGGAACTATTGACTATCAAGTGTCGTCCTTTTTATCTTCCTCGGGAGTTTACATCGGTCATAATCAGCGCCGTTTATATCCCGCCACAAGCGGACACGGACACTGCCTTATGCGAGCTGCACGAGGCACTCACACAGCACCAAACACAGCACCGGGACGCTGCGCTCATTGTGGCGGGAGACTTTAACAGTGCCAGCCTCAAACGCGCAGCGCCGAACTTTCATCAGCACATCACATGCCCAACCAGGGGTGAAAGGACACTGGATCATTGTTATACAACAGTCAAGGACGGCTACAAGGCACAATCTCGTCCACCGTTTGGGAAATCCGACCATGCAGCCATCTTCCTCATGCCAAAATATAAACAAAGGCTTAAACAGGAACTTCCGGTTCAGAGGGAGGTCGCGCGCTGGACGGACCAATCGGTGGCCGCGCTTCAGGACGCACTCGATGACGCAGACTGGGACATGTTCCGGAACAGCTCCGATGGCGTCAGCATGTTTACGGAAGCGGTCGTGGGATTCGTCGGGAAACTAGCGGATGATACCGTGCAGAAAACGACCATCAGAACGTTTCCCAATCAGAAGCCGTGGGTGGATAAAACCATCCGCGACGCTCTGAGATCTCGCGCCGCTGCCTACAACGCGGGACTTGCATCGGGGGACATGAACCAGTACAAGGCTGCGTCCTATAACGTCCGGAAGGCGGTTAAAGAGGCGAAGCAGCGCTACGGAAGGAAACTAGAGTCACAACTCCAACAGAGTGACTCTAGGAGCCTGTGGCGGGGACTAAGGACAATCACGGATTATAAAACACCAACATCTGGTATGACGAACGCGGACATGACTCTGGCAGACGAGCTGAACACCTTTTATGCTCGCTTCGAGGCTGCAGCTAAAGACGCTAGCGTTGCTAATGCTAGCGGTGCTTACGGCTGCAGACAGGAAGTCACTGCCAGCACCGGAAACGCGTTCGTCATCTCCGAGCATGACGTGAGGAGAGCCTTCAAGAGAGGAAAGCCAGCAGGACCAGATGGCATCTCAGGTCGACTCCTCAGAGCCTGTGCAGACCAGCTTGCACCTGTGTTCACAGAGATATTCAACATCTCCTTATCTCAGTCGATGATCCCTACATGCTTCAAAGAGTCCATCATTGTCCCTGTTCCGAAGAAACCCCATCCTGCTTCCCTCAATGACTATCGACCTGTAGCCCTCACCTCAGTGGTGATGAAATGCTTTGAACGGGTGGTCAGAGACTTCATCATCTCTTCACTACCCGACACTCTGGACCCACTACAGTTTGCATACCGCCCGAACCGCTCCACAGATGATGCCATCTCTCATCTCCTCCACACAACACTCACTCACCTGGACACTAGAAGGGGGAATTATGTTAAAATGCTTTTCATCGACTACAGCTCAGCATTTAATGCCATAATTCCCTCCACACTCACCACCAAGCTGGAGCATCTGGGACTAAGCTCATCTCTGTGTCAGTGGATCTCTAATTTCCTAACTGGGAGACCACAGGCAGTAAGGATGGGTGGACCCGTCTCAGCCTCTCTCACTCTCAGCACTGGAGCCCCACAGGGCTGTGTTCTGAGCCCCCTGCTGTACTCTCTGTACACACATGACTGTGTGGCCACTACCAGCTCCACCACCATCATCAAGTTTGCTGACGACACCGTCGTGGTGGGTCTGATCTCTGACAACGACGAGACGGCCTACTTGAAGGAGATTGGAAATCTGGAGAACTGGTGCCAGAGGGACAACCTTCTTCTAAATGTCAGTAAAACAAAGGAGCTGATAGTGGACTTCAGCACTAAGCAGGAGAGGAACTACCAGACCCCCGTCATCAACGAGAGCCCAGTGGAGAGAGTGAACTGCTTCAAGTACCTCGGTGCTCACATCACGCAGGACCTATCATGGTCCTGTCACATCAACACCGTGGTGAAAAAGGCCCGACAGCGTCTCTACCACCTCAGACGCCTGAGAGACTTCAGACTGCCCTCTAAGGTGCTCAGAACTTTTACTCCTGAACCATAGAGAGCATCCTGACGGGAAACATCGCAACCTGGTTCGGGAACAGCACCATGCAGGACAGACGAGCCTTACAGAGGGTGGTGCGATCAGCTGAGCGCATCATCCGAACTGAGCTCCCTGACCTGCACTCTGTCTACAGCAAGCGGTGCTGGACCAAGGCCAGGAAGATCATGAAGGACCTCAACCACCCCAGCAATGGACTGTTCTCTCTGCTGCGGTCTGGGAAGCGCTTCCGCTCCCTCAAGGCCAATACAGAGAGACTGAGAAGGAGCTTCTTCCCGCAGGCGATACGGTCTCTCAATCAAACCAACACACTGGACTAACCACCTTTGCATTTTCTTGCACACACAGAACGGACAATTATGTCGATGCACATTGCACATATATGCACATATGCACATTTTGCACACTTCAAGGACCTCTTTTCACACCCCCCTCATCTCATTAAAAAAAAAAAAAATAAATAAAAAAAAACTACCTCAAGTTTTTTCACTGACTATAGCCGTAATATATTACATCACATTCCACTTCTGACAAGAGCACATTCTTTCATACCTCAGATTTTATGTATATATATATATATTTTGTAACTTTGTTGGAATCTGTTTTATAGGTTCCTTTTGTAAAAATTATTTAAGGTCACGGAGCGGTCGTATAAGCATTTCACTGCATATCGTACTGTGTATGACTGTGTATGTGACAAATAAAATTTGAATTTGATAAGCCACAATAATGTTCCCAAAGCAAACTCTGAAAGGAAGAATAGCAAACTGAGCACAATATTAGTTGGCAAGCTGCAAAAACTCCTGCAAAAACCTTCTGTATTGTTATTATGTGCTCCTAATATTTTCTTCCTTGCCAAAAAAGTATTCACTATTTGTGGTTGGGTTCAGGATAGCAGAGAGAAACCCATTACTAGAGACTCGTCACAGACTAATCAATGTCAAAAGGAGATAAATAGATTTTACTACTCTGTTATGCAGTACATATGCAGTACTTTAACGTAATAGTTAAACCTGTTTTCTTTGCTAGCTACACAATTACTTCTCAAGCATAGCTTTCTTTGAACCCTCTGAACTTGTAAAACAAATTCAAATTCAAATATCAACTATACAATAGGATCAAACTATTCGCCTCAAATTGATTGACGTGTTAAAAATTACACCAGCAAAGTAGCTTTATAGCGTAACGGCTCTGTATAATAACAGAATGTGGAATTAATTAAAGGAATTGATTTTTAATTAATTGTATGTTTATTACTAGAATCCAGAAGAATGCAAGACTACAATTTAATAGAAATTAAAACAGAAATGTGGGTAATTCCAATACGGATTGCTCTATTAATACATTTCTTATATATTCAGTTTTGTGCTTTTTGTCAATTCTTCTTCATCTTGTGACAATCTTGCCTGTGTCAAGAGCTATTAAGTCAACTTCCTTATGAGTGATCAGGAATAAAACCAGCTATGATTTGTACATGAATCCTGAAACAGCACATGCTTTGATAGTGGATGGCTCATAGCAGAAGCTGATTAGTGTCTGTTCTAAGCAGCTTACAAAGAGCTCGAACAGACCACTGACTACAAGAATATGATGAAAGAGAGCATGACGACAACCTGCGCAGCTGACTCAGATAGTAACTGAGTGAATAATGATCCTGTTGGTGTGAAAGTGCTGCAGTGAAGTGAAGTGAACTGCATGGCAAATTCTCTCTTTGAATACATTTAAATGATTAATTATTACAAATTTAACCTTTATTGTGGCTGGAAAGTGCATATTTTAATGATGTACTGCAATAACCAGTAGTGTAATTATACGGTAGTATATTTATTTATAACTAATGAGCAAGTACTGTAAAACAAAAACAAACAAAAAAAAAACGGTTTGTTGTTTTTTATAGGAATTCCTTGTGAATGATAAAATCTGGCAGGTTTAAGTGTTATTTGTCTTTCAGTATCACACTTACTCATGTTCCAGAAAACAGACAGCAGCAGGACAGTCACCCCACATAATCTCACTTTCGCTTGATTTAGTCTCATTTGGTCACATGAAAAGAATTTACTAAAAATGCACATTAAAGCAGCTTTTTTCCGGGAAGTCTGAGGGTAAATGTGGTGAATTGACCGAACCTCATAAGACATGTAATTTCCCAAAGGTCTGGGGAAAGTTTTTCGGTCTGCTTCTGTAAATCATTACTATGTGATGACTATATCTCTGAAATCCATGCCTGTACAGTACATTAGCAACAAGCCTTTCACATGGAATTAAATAGAAAAAGAAAATGCTGAGGAATGGTTTGGCACTGCAGTTCTAAATCTATTATACTATACATAACTATTATACAGTTATAATCTACGGTACAGTGGAACCTTGGGTTGCGAGTATCTTGGTCTGCGAGAGTTTTGCGAGATGAGCAAAATTTGAAAATAGATTTTAAAGTGTTAAACAAGCAAGGACTTGATATATACGAGTACTATAGTACTCTTGCGCGTTGTCTGCCAAGCGTCAAACGATCAGAACTGAGCCAGTTCTCTCTCTTGCGCTGTGGTATTGTGGGTAATCGTCTCCCATGCGCATTCTCAGTGCACGTGTGTTACTCGTATAAGCCGTCCTACATAGTAGCTCATCTGCTTCTGCTCTCATCTAACAGGAGTCACATTTCTATACAAAGGTAAAGTGCAGGATTTTTTTTTTTTACTTTATGTTCAGTATAAATCTTTATATTAATATTATTGGCTTGTGGAACGAAGCATCAGAGTTTCCATTATTTCTTATGGGGAATATTGCTTTGATATAAGAGTGCTTTGATATACAGTGGAACCTTGGATTACAAGCAGAATTTGTTCTGAAAGCAAGCTTGTATTCCAAAACACTCATAAATCAAAGCAGATTTTCCCATAAGAAATCATGGAAACTCAAATTATTCGTTCGACACACACCCCCCACAAAAAAAATGCATAAAAATAATACAACATATAAAATAAAAATAAAACAAATTAACCTACAATTTACCTTTAAAAAAGAAAGAAAGAAAGAAAGAAATACAGTCAGATAAGTGTTTCCGTTCATGCGCTCAAGCACTGGCTGTGTGTGTGTGTAATGTGCATGCACACACACATTAACGGAAAGACTGTTTTATCTGAAAAAAAAATTTGCAAGAAACATCACTAATGACACTCGTGTGAGTGCATACTAATGGAATCACTGCTGTAAAGTAAAAAAAAAAACATACAAATGAACCTGCAGTTTACCTTTGAAAAGAATTGCGACAGAGCAGAGTTTCTGTGTAGAGCAGAGAGTGTGCCTGTATGTGTGTGTGAAGCCAAGAGGAGGAGAGGGTGGGGTGGTGGTGTAAAGGCAAAAGTGTGTGTGTGTGTGTGTGTGTGTGTGTGTGTGTGTGTGTGTGTGTGTGTGTGTGTGTGTGTGTGTGTGGCACAGTGTCAAATGAGATGCGCACACACATAGTGACTAACAACAGACTGATACAGAGTGTGTTATAATAAACAGTATACACGTGCTGTACACACACATACAAACTCAAAATAAAAGATGTTTTACTCACACACACGTAGTCACAGTGTTATAGTAAACAGTACACGCATGCACTGATGTTGATTATACCAGTGAGAGACGAGCACTAAGACCGAGCAGGGGAGACGATTACCCACAATTCTGTTGGTTCAGTTGTCATCACGTGATGCTTGGAAACAAGAAGCGCACGCATGATACATGATACTCGTAAACCAAGACTTTTTCAAGTCAAAATTTATTAAAAATCTTTTGTCTTGCGGAACAGTCGCAAATCGCATTCCTCGCAATCCGACGTTCCACTGTATATCCGGAATGAATTACGCTCACAACACAAGGTTTGACTGTATTTTGAATCAATGAGGAATCACATACCTGAACCCTACAAAGGTTTTAGGAATCACTTTTGGATCAGAGCCATGTAACACTGATTATGCTCTGTGACTGAAGAAATACACTGAAGGTGGGAATTTTCTCACAGTGATCCAACTTAAAACCACTGTTTGTTAGATATTCACATTCAGTTCCAGCTAAATAAATGACTAACTTACTATAACACTACTTCTGAGGTCACAGTCAGTTAAGATTTGGATATTACTAAACTGAAGTAAAACTATGATGACTTTTGTTCACATTAAAAATTAAAACAGTGTTATGCAATATAGAAGTTAAAAAAAAAAAAAAGACTTGCTCTGCCTTCCAGTTATGTATATAGCATGTCCTTGGGGACGTTCCCTAGAGACTTTGAAGTGTAACACCTGTCCTGACACATAAAGGAGAAAAGCATGTGAAATATATTCACCACTGGCAGAAGACATAAGCGACTAAGTGACAGCAAATTTACACCAGCTAATATAGTTAAATTAATGCACCAAAATCCCCATCCAAACCTATAAAATGAATTTATACAATTAAAAAGTAATATATTACACCTGTCTACACTCATAAACACCTTCGTCCCCATTTGTAAAGGAAATTTTATTAGATCAAAATGCCTTCTGGGAAGTTTTGCTCCTGGAGTTTACTGTTATAGCGAGCCATACTCTTGAAGCTTACTTTATAAATAAACATTGATCATGTTTGATGATGTTAAAACTATTAACGTTAAAACCACAAAACCACCTCTTCTTGTGCCATTGGGGGAGCTTTGGCCCTTCGGTTTATAACTACACGACTTCTGTGGTGTCTGGCACCAGGACATTGGCAGTGGATCCTATGGATACTATGGGTTGAGTGGTGAGAGCTCCATGGATCAAACTTGTTTTTCCTTTTTTTATTTTTTTTTTATTTGCTTTTTGGGTCCCATGTGTAGCAGGTGGTGGCGCACTGGGTGTTTTGGTGCCTTTTCAGCAATCTGCATTGACTTTTCTGTGGGATCAGACTGGACAGGCTGGCATTTGGTCCCCACAGGCATGGGAGATCCTTGGATGCCCATGATTCTGTCACCAGGTTACTGGTGTGTACTGTAGCTAATGATCAATGTGGTTCAGTTGACATAGTGGTGGTATTAATGCCATGGCTGGTCATTGGTGTACTGTATATACAGCAAGAGGAAGTCATAAAACACATTTAATCAAATGCCTGTTGGGATGACTTTCTTATTCAGGTGTGAAAATGAAAATATAATCTAGTTTAACTTTATAGTGATCTTCCAGGCAATGTGAAGGTCATTGTATATTTTGGAAAGGTAATCAGCTCTGTGTCCGTTCCCTTAATGTCATAAACTTGGGTTCCACCTCATTATGAAAATCAGTGACATTTATACACGTGTTCATTGGAGCACAAAACGAGAACATTATTAGTTCAGGAGAGAGAAAGAAACACTTACGCGGCCACTACGAAGGTTATATAACTTAATGGTTTGCTGACTGACTGCCTTAGAGCAAAAACATGACACAGTGTAATATATGATTTCAGTTTATAATTGTAGTGTAGCTGAATTGTCCGTCTCTACTTATTTTTTAATACATTTAAATGTTACAAATGCAATTGCAGACAAATCTTGAATTTATCTGTATTAATTTTATGAATTCCTGTATTAATATCCACAGTGGATGCTTTAACCATAAGGCTATGCTTAACAAAAATGCTTCATATGAATTAAATGATAATAAAACTATGATAATGAGCAGATTTGCATTTTTTTTATTCAGCTGTTCAGGCTCCGATTAAGTCTACCATGCTGTAGCTATGTATAATAATGTACTGTAGTTTTCTACGGTAAGCTAATTTGATAATTATGGGCAAAGACATAAAGTAAAAGAAATAATTATGCCAATCTGTACGCATGCATTCTGTTCTGCTGTCATAGTGACTGAGCCTAAAATATATTATTTAGACCAAAAATATCTCCCCTTACATTTTAATACTGAACTTTTACTATTGCTTTGTTTCCTCAAGACTCAGGATTCAATAACTTTATTGTAATTCTCAACAAAACTGCAGTTTTTTGTTAGCCCTTAAGCAGTATTTTTTTTTTATAGTCAGAAGTTGATTTCAACATGTTAAGCAGAACGCACTGACTTTAACCTCTATCCTTGTTAGAGTCAGAGTGGATCTCACACTGAGAAAATTGACATCTTAGAATGTGAAATATTCTAAAAGCAATCTAATATTGTTGGTCTTTCGGCTGCTCCCATGGGGAGGGGTCAGCACAACTTGGCACAAGTTTTATGCCAGATGCCCTTCCTGATACAACACTCCCATATTATCCATGTTTGGGACTGGCACTGCATCCAGTGGCTGAGGTTTGGGCATCGGGTGGGAATTGAACCTGGGCCCTGGGTGAGAAACCTTCTACTAAGCCACTAATGCCCGTCAGCCAAATCTATCTATAATTTCTTAAAATAAGTGTACAAAAAAAACAGATATAAGATGATTTATCTTATTTCAAGTCAAATGTTTCTAAAATTGTAAGCAGAAAACTCTTGCTTGTAATAGAACAAGACATCTTGGCTTAAAATTCTTGTAAAAGTTTTTATTAGAAATAATAATCGTAATAAGCATACATTAGTTTTGTTTACATATTTCAAGAAAGTTGGAATAACTATAACTATATTCAAGATATCTTGACTTGCTAAGGTGATATCAGTAAAAAAAAACAAGTTCCAATTAGATGTTCTAATTAATGTTCCCTCGATTAAAAGATGCAAATATCTGAGAAAAAAAGGTCTGCGGCATAGACATACAGTGGGATTGTCAATGAGAATGAAATGAAACAGTAAGGTTAGTGTTAGGAACCTCCACTAGAGGTCACTGTTTCTGTTTGTAGTTTTTGTTGGTCGACTCAGTTTCCCAGACGGCACCTCAGTCAGGTGATGAGTGCTCACCTGAACTGAGGTGCCTCATTAAAGTTTCTATAAATAGCAGTTTGTTCTGGGAAACTGGGTCGAGCATTGTTTTTGTTGGTATGTTTGTATCGCTGTCATGTGGGCATTCCTTTTTGTTTCCTTGAGTTTATATTTTGGTAATATTATTTAACCTTTGTTTTCTAGAGGGCTCTAGTATTTGTTTTCTTTATATTCTGTGTGTAGATGGATTCATGGAGCTGCCTTGTTCAGTGTTTAGTTAGGCTGTGTCTCCTCCTGTGTAAGTACTGTTCCGTGTCTCCCCAGTGTCAGCCTTCTTGTGTAGTTCTTTGGCTGTTTAGTTTTGTGTAGCCACATGAGGGCCTAGCCGCTAGCAGGGTTAGCCGGATGCCCTTGGCTGCTAGTAGGGTTAGCCTCCAGTAGGCTAGCCTCTAGTGGGATTGACTGCTAGTGGTTCTGGTCGCTAGTAGGTTAGCCGCTAGTTTGGAACAGCCTCCTGTGTACTTTGCTTCTTGTGTTCTGTTTCCGTATTAGGTCAGTACTAACCCGGTTAGCCACTAACTCCTTTAGATACCGGTTAGGTCAGCATCCAGTGTCTCCATATTCCATGTAGCTACTAACCACTAACCCATCTGATCTCTAGTCTCTGTTGCCCCTGGTCCTGTCTCCTGTCTAGCCCTGTCTCTCCAGTCTCTAGTTCCCCTATGTATCTTTAATTAGCTCCAGCTCCATGTTTCCTCATCCCCAGTCCCCTATTCAGTTCCCTGTGTTTCATTATGCCGGGTTCCCTGTGTTTCATTATGCCAGGTTCCCTGTGTTCAGCTCCTGGTTTCCCTGTGTCTGTTTTAAAGAGCCCTAGTTTTAGTTTGAGTTTGTTGTTTTGGTTCCTGTTTGTGTCTGTTTTTAGTTTGTTAATAAAAGGTCTTTCTGTTCATACACCAATCTGCGTGCATGCCTGCCATATATGCCCACGGCAACATCAGCCGGTCTAGCCAGTACCACCAGCCAGACCCATGACAGTTAGCCTCACAATTGAGGAAAATTAAAAGTAAACAAAACTTGTCATGTTCTCTACAGAACTAAATAATTTTAGAAACAAAACAATTTCAAGACCGTCATCTTCTAAAAGGAATAAAAGATTTACTTTGAGTAAATCTCATACCTTCAACAAAACTGCGCAATACTATTTATTTTGGTCTGTGCTGGTGACTAAACTTCAAATCCCCGGCCTTCCTTAACTCCGAACTCCAGCATCTATATTGTGTTCTCTGACATATACAATGAATATTCTGAAACTTTTGATAAAACCTTTCTAATATATGAGCTGTTAATGTTACTTTAAGGTGCTGGAATCAATGTTTTCTATGACAGAAGACACATCTGGAAACTTCAGGCCAGTGTCTTCTGAAAAGAGTCAAATCTCAAAAAGGACATTTAATGAACATGTATTTAGTTCTCCTTTTAACTTCTAGTAATCTTCCACAAAACAAACCCTAAAAGGCCAGGAGATAAAAGAAAAAAAAAAAACTGTTTTATTACATGCCCGAAGCTCAGTAGGATCATGTAGCAAATGTATTCCTTCCCCCAAAGCAAGAAATCAGATGTCGGATAATGTTTTGACCATGATCATGATAATTGCCTGAATATGTCTTAAATGAAGGCTGAGATCATTCATAATTGCACATAAGCTTTTAGATATTTCAAAAGATACCTCAAGGTCAATAATGGGCGATGTTATCATTCATCATGAAATACTGCTGACATGTTACAAAAAAAGACCATGGGGTCTTTGGTGGCGGGGTTGATTGAAAGGTATTTTTGCACAGAATATGATTTATGAACCCTATGAATAGTGCTGTAAATCAAAATTGTGCTTTCAACCTGACCCGAGTTATATTTATGATACTTTTGTTTGAATCCTGATTCCATTCTTTGTGTTTTAAACCAGACAACTCGCACCTTCGACACATTCCATATGTGTCTTGCGGAAATTTAATGAAGGCTAATTTATGTCTGCCAAACTTTCAGGCTGTTTTAGGTTTTCCCAGATGCAAAGTTAATTATCTGCGCATTTATTCTACCATATGTAAATTGTTTTGAATTTACATAAACTTCAATTAATTTAGTGTATTTAGTGTAGCCGGAAGACTGCTCTGGATGATGAATGATAATGAGAACAGATTTCTTAGATCATGGTTGGAAGGTTCGAGGAAAATATGTTTGCCTGCACCTGTGCAGAAAAAGGCGAGAAGTTTCTTCCTTTATGAGGTTTGTTATTTTGTACATATTAGAAAATGCTGATTTTATACGGAGAACATGTTACAATATTTCTATATCACCAGAAACCACCAGAAACTTTACTGTAGGAATTTTAGCCGAGGACTTGAATCCCACGAACATTAGCCACATGACCTTTTAGCAAACAATTTCCAAGTGAATCCTAAGGAAAAACTGTGAAAAATACATTTACATTTAGGCATTCGGCAGACTCTCTTATCCAAAGTGACTTACAATAGTGCTTTAAAGTTTCTGTCATTGGATAGATCCTTATACTGGGTTACTAGGTAACTAACTAAGTACCATCAGCCAAACTCCATTTTAAAAGCGGAGGGGACAGGGGACTGGGGCAGACAGAGAATTTCAGCGCAGGATTGCCTATGAACCAGGGACACTGGAATTTAGCCACTGGAGTTTTGACTTTAGCCCAGGAACATAAACACTGGAACCAAAATTGTCAAAAAATAAGCCCAGCAAATGTCAGACGGAAAATGTAAGCTCAGCAATGTAACCCAAGAAACTTAAAACCAGGAACCAATGATTAAGAATTTCAGCTCAGAAACTTGGCAGTAGAAGTCTAGTGTTGTTTAATCAGGAACTTAAAACCAAGAACTTAAGTCTGGGGATTTTAACTTCATGGACTAAGCCATGAATTATTATTTCTTATTTTCAGTCCTGTCCTTGTACCCTAGCAGTTTCAGAGGAATGTTTTCTGTTTGTTGATTGTGAGATGAAAACTTTTGGACAGTACTGTACTTCAAGCAACGTTTTACTGTAGGAGCAAAGCATTACACATATTGCTTTATATGCAATATTCTTGACTATCGACAAGGCTCATTAAAACTTATTGAGAGGAAAGAAAGACAAAATCTTAAGCATATTGAAATGGGGGGCTGTTGAATCCTTCTATGTAACTGCTGCTAATTGATACTTAGGTTCATATTAATGTTTAGCACACTAACCATTACTACTAAACATAAGTAACATTTTTTACGTTTGATTTTAAGCTTTAACACAGTAATTCATAGTTATAAAATATTATAACTTTATGAATAAAGTTTAATAGAATAAGTTTTTTTGTTTTTGTTTGGGAAATCTGATTGGCTTATTATTTATTTATGTCCATCATGCTGCTTCAGAGGTAATATTAAAAAGAGATCTTTTTTTTTTTTTCAGAAAAACATAATTACCTTACTTACAGTATTACCTGTAAGTCTAGTGAAAGCCTTTTACACACATCCTATTCTATAACACTGAACATGGATAATCCTAATATTTACCAAACATGATGAGCATATTTCCTGTTTTACTTTTAGTTTTGCTGTGTTAAGTATAATCCTCTTATATGGCATTATTCCTTTGATTAGTCACTACTTAGCTGGAAATAACAGAATTTAATCAATTTCAGAGGAATATATTTCCTTACCTCTGTGCCTCATAGGTTTGCCAATGGTTTCAGTATGGGTTACACAGGAACATGAGGAGTGGATCTGTCATGATGTTATTACATGGATAAGGCTGTGCAAGCATGGCGGAAGTTTTCTTTTTAGCCATGTGGAAATTCCCGGGCTTGGACGTGATGGATAATGGAAAGTGTCTGGGAGGGCAGCTTAGCAGCCCGAACTCATCCCGGACCAACAGCTGTAAAGTGTAATATCTGAGTCACCGGGCACTCCTTTTTCTTACTAACCTTTTATACTTACAAAAAAAGGGGAAAAAAAAGATTACAATACGGGTTGATTTTTCTTTTATGGCAGACACTAATGTCATCATCAATTTAAGATTCATTCATTTTAACTACCGTAATGACCTTTTAAAAAACATTTGACCTAATCATTTTTGTGTGTTTTAAAAAGGGACCGTTTTCTGTGCAGCTCTAGCCAAATGTTTGTAGAAGCAAAGTGAGAAAGCATTAAACTGAATAAATGAATGTTAAAGGTCCTGCTTAAGTGCCCAAAAATGGCTCTCTGATTACCCTTTGGATCTGAATCCACAACATTCTGGGCACTGAACAGAATTTTAAGCACTAAGCCACCACTTATTAAGTAAATTAGCTGCTGCTTATAGTTGAAAGTGATAAACAGGCAGTGCAAAAAGAGACACTGAAGTAAAATGTCCTCAGTTACATATGACAAAATCTAAATGACTGGCTTAGACTACTGCCTCAGCTGGTATCAATCCTATGGTGCTTATCGAGCTAGTTTTTTATTTTTTCAATTCCCTACTAATAACGTTACTTGCACCCTAATAATGACATAATTAACATACTGTATCATATGGCACATAACAAAAATCCATGCATTTGATACCATAGCTTTTAAAAGTTCTAAAAATTCACAGTCTAAGCAAAAATAAATTATTATTGTTAATATGTTCAGTTACATATTGCAATTCTTTAATGTTTTGATTATTATATATATATATATATATATATATATATATATATATATATATATATATATATAATTCATTCTGGAAGCAGACTCGTATTCCTAATCAAATCTTCCCTTAAGAATTAATGAAAACTCAAATAAATCGTTCCACAAAAGAAAATGCAGAAAAAGAATTAATACAATATATAAAGTAAAAATAAAACAAATTAACCTGCACTTTAATTTAAAAAGTTAAAATAAATCCCAACAGATAAGTGTTTCCGTTTGTGTGCTCAGGTGCTGTGTATTTATGTGTGTGTGTGTGTGTGTGTGTGTGTGTGTGTGTGTGTGTGTGTGTGTGTGTGTGTGTGTGGAATTAGCCCCTTCCTTCGCCTCGTCTTACACAGTAGAACTCCTCCTCCCTCCCCCCACCTCGCTTTTTAAGTTTCACAACAAGCAAACACTGTTTTAACGGGGAAAAAAAGAAATCTCTCTAATGACAATCACGTGAGTGCAGACTAACAGAATCACTGCTGTAAAGTAAAAAAAATAAATAAAAAAATGAACCATCACCTTACTTTTGAAAAGAATCGCGACAGAGCAGAGTTTCTGTGTAGAGCAGAAGCAGGGGTGGGGGGTTGTAAGAGCGAGAGAGAGAGAGAGTGTGTGTGTGTGTGTGTGTCAGTGTCAAAAAACTCTGTACTCGTAAACCAAGACATGCTCGTTTTTCAAGTCAAAATGTATTAAAAATCTTTGCTTGTCTTGCAGAACACCCGTAAACTGAGTTACTCGCAATCCGAGGTTCCACTGTGTGTATATATATATATATATATTGCACTACATGTGCAAAAGTACAAAATGTCAGGGATAACCCCTAGAGGGCGCCAAAGTGCCCAAAGACTTTTTGGTTGTAGTTTGTTTTGTTACTTCATTTCCCAGTTTACACTCGGTCAGGTGACGTGGGCACTCACCTGAACCGAGTTGGTCATTAGTTTTGTTATAAATAGCTTGTTTCAGTTCTGTTAGGTTGTCTTGCATCTGTTTATTTTCACCTTAGTATATGTCATTCCAGTTTAGCTCGTGATTCCCGGAAGTGCTACGTGTTTTGGTTTGTTTTTACTTAAAGTATTCTGTTTTGTTTGATTTCCCTGTTTTTGTTATAAATAAAACATCATTCATTGGCAACATCATGACCTCTGCATTTATGCCTCGCACCCACCTTCGTGACAGAAAAGCCTTTTTTTTTACATAAGTAACAAAAGTACTGAGCTTGTATTATGTTGCTGTAGCCTTTACTCTAGGGCAAAATAATCTCTCTCTCTCTCTCTCTCTCTCTCTCTCTCTCTCTCCCTTTCTCTCTAGATTCAAGATTCAAGGTTTAAAGGTTCTTTGTTGGCATGAGAAATATTTACATTCATATTGCTCAAGCTTAGAAATAAGGCACAAGAAAATAACATGAATGGATTTTTAAAAAATCAAAAAACAGAATAGTAATAATAATAAATAAATGTATATAAAATAAAGGAGTACATACATTTATTCATAGATAAAATGACTCTCGTGAACATTATCTTTTACGTTCTCTTTCTCTACTATTCACCACTCTGCGTATGTAACACAACGCCTTGCAGAAATATAGTGGAATAGAAAGTATAGATATTTGTATTATGATGTAAGGGAATAAAATAAAAAAAGATATGTTAACATTAATAAAACTACTCAAGTTAAGTACAGATATGTGAAATGTGTACTTATACTGTATACTGTAATAAAGTAAATGAACTCAGTCACCTTCTACAGGGTAGAAGATCTGACCCCCTTAGACTTTTTCTTTGGGGTCATCTGAAGGCAATTGTCTATGGTGTGAAGATACGAGATGTGCAGCACCTGAAACTACGGATACTGGAAGCCTGTGCTGGCATTTCTCCTGCGGTGTTGCTATCAGTGTGTGAAGAGTGGGAGAAGAGGGTTGCATTGACAATCCATCACAATGGGAAGCACATTGAACACATTTTATAATTGGTCAGAAACTTGTAAATAACTCATGAAAGAATAAAGTTACGGTAAAACCAAGCACACCATTGTTTTTCTTGTGAAATTCCCAATAAGTTCGATGTGTCACATGACCCTCTTCCTATTGAAAAAACAAAAGTTGGATCCAAGATGGCCGACTTCTAAATGGCCACCATGGTCACCACCCATTTTGAAAAGTTTGCCCCCTCACATATACTAATGTGCCACAAACAGGATGTTACCAATCACCAACCATTCCCATTTTATTAATATATAAATGGCCCACCCTGTACATCTGTTTATATCCTTCTCTATCTATTTCTCATTGTAAAGAGTTGCCATGAGTATCATGCAGTTCTCAACAGTTTTTTGTATTTGTCGTTGTTGTTATTTCTCCAAACAATTTTTGACTGTGGAATATTCTTTCATTGACGTGGCCTACTGGTGAATTAACAGCAGTTGTACTGTTTTGTAAAGTATGCAAAGATAAGATGCATTTCAGGAGTCAGAAACAAACAAGGATAAGCCACTGGAAACTAAAACAAGTTGTAGAAATGAACGCGGCAAATCGTTTGAGAAGACAAGTCACCGAGTTACTGAAACACTAAATCGTAGATACAGAAACTGTTGAAGGAATAACTGAAAATCTGTAAAAACCAATCATAACGCACTAGGAAGATAAATCATTTACAAGATACGGCTGGAGAGAAGACAAAAGAACAAAGAGTGATTTAAACACTAAAGCGCATGTGTCACGTCAAAGTAACACTTTTGATTGAATCAATAATTCATGCAGGCTTCAATCAAATGTTCATCTGAGATATTCTAGGTGCGGGCACAAAACCTATTCTATCTGTCACGAGGTTTGATAAAAAAATTTGCTGTGGTTTTGTTTTTATGTCAACAACAAAGAGAGAGAGAGAGAGAGAGAGAGAGAGAGAGAGGTGAGTAAGCTGTCAAATGTTTCATCTCTTTTTTGACTAAAAGTGAAAAACCTGTTCAATATACCTCATTACAAAACCGGCAGATAAACACAGGGTGGATTTTTACAGAAATAGCGAGTACTAATGCTTTCATGTTGGAAAGCGTAGTTAAAATGGCTGTTGCGCGTTTTGTCCTTGTATGGTAGAAATATTTTGATGGGTTTAAAGTGCACTTCAGGGATTAAACAGCTCTCTCTACTTCAGCTCTGTCATAAATACAACCATTAGGCTGTCACAAAGTGAACAAGTTAGCCTTTTAAAATGTTTGGATGCTTTGTAACTAAAAAATTATCCATGTAATTTCAGAATAGAAATGTCCACCAGGGCTGGGCCTACATGACACAAGTCATACAGGTTTTATTCTTATGCAGCCGAGAGTGGGCTCTTTTGAGTCCGGTCACTATTATGGTTACTGCTTTAAGACGTTTTTTCCTTTTGATTGCTGTCTCAAATTGTTCATTACGGATTAAAATTTATTTATTTGTATATGTATTTATGTATGTATTTGTTTGTTTGTATATATATATATATATATATATATATATATATATATATATATAATTTTTTTTTTTTTTTTTTTTAGTGACTATTATTAAACAGTCCATACAACAAGTGAATCAAAATAAAATGAATGAATCTGTTAAAAACACATACATCTGTCCTAATAAACCATGTGCTAATGTAATGTAATAATCCCACAAACATAATATTACATTCACAGGACAATTTTGAAACCTTATGAATTTTACCTTCCCACAAATGAGCTGTTTGGAAATATAACTGTGATTACCGAAGGCTCTGCTTTTCAAAAGACAAGACATTCAACTGCCTGGGGCTCCAGACCAGTAGGGGTCCCCGCGGGCTAATGTATTTATTATTTATAAGAAAAGGGCGATGAATCCTAGTTGGAGAGGCCCCCTGCTAATTTTTGCCTAGGGCCCCAACAAATTTTAGAATCGCCTCTGGCTATTTCATTTGCCGGGAAAAAAATATTACCTTTGAAGGATTATTACATAAAATCTGAACATCTGTATTACATTTGTGGGCTGTTTTTACAACTCTAAAGTTATGCATGTTACATTTCTCCTCACTGTTTCTCTTTATTATTTTTTTTTATTACCTAATAACTATATTTCATTTAGTCTTCAAAAGAAAAAAAAAAAGCTTGGCAAAATAATTATATTGAAAGGCCTGTGTATGAGGATGGCACAAGGCGTTATAGACTAATATATCCTAATAATAGGAGAAAATGTTATGTTGTCATACCGTATGAAGAGATTTGGGTCTCGATTCGTGTCATTTCGTGTCTACGTGGACTGTGTTTCCGAGCTTGCTTAACCACTTTCTCTGCATTTTCAAGACAGACTGTTACAGTAAGTGCAGCACATGGTTTATTAGAACAGATCCAATAACTACAGTAAAACAAAAAACATGAGCAGTGGGGAAGGTTTAAACCAGGAAACACCAACCTGGAAATTTTGACAATGGGTCAAATTCGATTCAAATCAGTTTTATTTCTATAGAATAATAGTTGACATATTTTAACAATTGTCATTGTCGCAAAGCAGCTTTACACAATCAAAAGAAAATTATGGAAATTTTTATGATACGTGAAAAAAATGTATGAATCAAACTGAGCAAGTCCAGGGCGACGGGGACAATGAAAAACTCCCCGGGACAGCAGTAGGAAGAAACCTTGAGAGGAACCGGACTCAACAGGGAACTGGGAATTGTTTTGCAGTCATACCGTGTGTTAGGCAGCAAAAACAGAATGATGTAATAACTAAGACACACTAATTACAGAGCTAATACAGAATATGTGAGCACAGCTGGATAGCTCACCAATGACGGGACAGAAACCAAAACAAACACATACAGTATATTAATTGCAAAAAACAAAAACAAAACAGACTGGGAAATCATGATGCACACTGTTTGTATAATTGTCTTTTTTAATTGTTGTAACCATTCAATGCTTGGATGAAGACTGCTAATCGTGGTAATGCCTCGGATTTTGTGAGTTTCTTCCAAATCCTCCAAATCTTCACGTTTGGTCTCGTTCTGTAATTCTTTAACTCTTTTCAGCTCCATTTAGAGCAAAAATAAATAAATAAATAAATAAATAAATAAAGCAGAAACCTCAATAGTGTATGTACTGTGCTGCACTCATTAGGATTGTTGACCAGAAGCAAAGCTGTACTAATAATCTCGCACAATCTTGTGACAACGCCTCTGTCTGTGCTAAAGCGTTTTGACTCAAACAATGTCACAGATGCTGAAATTCTGTACGAAATAAATTAGATGGTGTTTGTTTAACTGCTGCAGTTTGGACTCAGCTGGAGGATATTTCTCAGTGGTAATTATACTGAGTGCAAGAGAGAACGCCACATAAATAAAACCTGCCTCTTAATTAGATTCACTGCCAACAAACCAACCAATGCCTTTGTTCTCACGTATAGGACTTTGGCAAAAACAATAACCAGCATAGAGAAAACCACAGCTGTCAAAAATATCAGGCAAAAAGAAATGAGTCTTCCCTGCACTTCATCAGCTGCAGTTGGACAAAGATATAGCAGTGGCTGTAACAACACCTCCATGGTCCGGGTTCGATTCCCGCCTCAGCTCTGTGTGCATGGAGTTTGCATGTTCTCCCTGTACTTGGTGGGTTTCCTCCGGGTACGCAGGTTAGGAGCTTAGGATTAGGCTAACTGGCATTCCCAAATTGCCCATGTGTGTGTGTGCCCTGCTATGGACAGGCATCCCGTCCAGGGTGTATCCTGCCTCGTGCCCTGAGTCTCCAGGGATCGGCTCCAAGACCTCGCAACCGTGGATACAGGATAAGGCGCTATAGACAATGAGTGAGTGAGAATAACAGCATTATAGCCTAATATTAATCAGATTTCAGGGAGTAATTTCAAAAGGCTTGACCACATTCTAGCAGATGTATCTGCCTTCCACTGGCTTCCTGTTTCACCCTGAAGATAACTGATGAGATAATACTTGGTTTAATGTCATGGTATTTAACTGAACTATTGGCATTCTACAGGGTGTCCCATGGGGAATATTAACACTTTTTCTTTTAGCGAAAATGTCTTCTAATGTAGTTTTTTTTCTTTTTTTGTTCAAAGTAAATATTGAAATCCTTCTTATGTCTGGATGTGGGAAGAACTTTATCAGGAAGCATGACAAGCACATCACACATGACACTGAAAAGTTCACGAGAAGAAGAAGCGGCCATTTTATCACAAATAACTGTAACACATAAGCAACAGTAATACTCTGGGATAGCATACTCTGGGAGAATGCAGAGGTCAGAGCAAAGACTCAGGAATGATCTATGGAGATTTGGGGGACACCATATAAAACTCTTTGTTTTACAGGGTTAAGTTGCAGGGTACTGGGGTGTTGATTAACTGGAGATTAAGATGAACTGATTAAACATGTCAAATGCTCCTATGTTGGTTTGAATGAAGCCCTCAGCCATGCCATCCGTTTCTGAATACAATTGAAGATGTCTGGTTTAGAGGTCAAACCTCCTGAGGAAAGTTTAGATGTTCCTAAGCCAAATTTGTAATCTAACCTACCTAGCAAACCTAGGTACTAGGTATTAGGTACTAGGTTTTCCCCATGTTCTTGGTCTGGTGGAATGTTCCTGATGCAGATCTACTGTAGGAGGAACCGAACAATGAGCATCTGTGTAACTCGCCCAATCCATCTGAGTTGGCACAAGATACGCTTCCGTGGAACTGGGAGAGCTTATCTTGTGCTAACAAGTATCTTGTGCTAACTCAGAGCATATCGTGGACTGTATTTACAACCTCATTCTTTTGGTCGCTACCCTGAACCCATTTGTCAATCTCACATATTTACTTTTCGTCATTTATTCAGTTGTGAAACACTGAAATGTATGTTAAGCTTTACTTTGGATAGTGGCAAGAGAACATCATTACCGGTTATTTACAGTATGTGCCATCCATTACATAATGGACCATAACTTAAACTTTGGCTGCACTTTGATATCCTGACCATGAAACTCACAAACAAATCTGGAACAACAACAGCAAGAATAGGGATACAATCTAAAAATCAAAAGCTTTTCTTTGGCTCCCACAATACAGTATATTCAATTCAATTCGATTTTATTTATATAGCGCTTTTAACAATGGTCATTGTCTCAAAGCAACTTCACAAAATGAAAAGAAAATTTATGGAAGCCCACTATCTTGGGTGGCCCGATCCCTATATCTCCTCTATGGGATGGAATGGGGACATAGTGGTTAGCAGGGTGGGGTCAAGGGTTTTAGTCCCATCTTCAGGTTTGCGTATGTGGAGTTTGCATGTTCTCCTCATACCTGGTGTGTTTCCTCTATGTATTGCAGTTTCCAAATTGCCACTTGCCCAGCTTTCATCATGCGATGGATTGGGATCCCATCCATGGTTTACCCTTCCTGATTCCCCGAGTCCCATAGGATATGCTCCTGTCCTCCCACAAACCCTTATGGGTAACTGGTATGGAGGATGAGTGAGAGTAAATGAGTGAGTTTTATAGATGTAGACCAGTTCCCTCATTTACATGTATAACTTTGTGCCTATGAACTTCCATACAGAAAATGTGGCAGTTTGTGAAATGACAAATTGCTTAGTTTTGGCTTGCTTTTCACTAAGTGAAAAATAAAACTGCAAACAGAATATATTGCCTCAGGGGTTGGTGACAAATTGCTTGATAACTCTTCATTTTATCGAAATCAAACTTCGTTTCCAAAAAAGTTATTTTTTTTATTCCCCTTTTTCTCATTTCCCCAAAATGGCACTCCACGCCAGTGACTGCACTTCTAGCAATGAATCGGTCATGCTTCTTAAATTTGCTGACAATACTATCTTGGGTGGCCTGATCTCAAATGATGATTAATACCACACAGAAGTTAGCCATCTGGTGTCATGGTCTAACGCCAATAACCTCAAGATGAATGTACAGAACAATGAGGAAATGGTAATTGGTTATAGATTAAACCACAGCCAACATGTCCCCTTATAAATATGTTATTCTATAGTCAGCAAATCCCGAGAAATTCAATGGAACAGTCATTTAAGAGGGCCTAAAATGGGAGCATAACACTCACACAATTATCAGCAAAGCATGCAAGACAGCTGTAGAAATTTGTGCAACTGCTTCAGTTTTATTCCGCCATCAAAGAATCATTCATCACGTCTTTCTTCTGTGTCTGCAAAGCTTCCGGTCCTGTGGAGGAATCCATAGACTAGAAGGGTGCAGTAGAAGATTAAAACAGTAGCAAACAGAAGATTTATTACTGTTTAAGTGCTAGATCAGATTTGACGGCATTGGGCAAGCAATTGGAAGATTGTAAGGTCACAATATAACTAAATCCCAGTATTAACAAACCTCCACTTCTGTTAAGTTGGAATGCTGGTGTAGTGATAAGTGCTGTGGGCTCCAAAGTTCCATTTGTGTGACGTTTGCATGTCCTCCCTATGCTTGTTGGGTTTCCTCCAGGTACTCCAGTTTTCTCCGTATTTGGCATTTCCAAATTCCAAAACATCTTCAGTTTACCTTGAAAGGAAACCAGTGTGAGAGCATCCTTCAGAGACAGAGTAAGATGTCCTAAGGACTCGGACTAGCCGATGTACATCTGTACAACATTTATCCTCTTTTGACCCATTCCACATCTAAAACATTTAATTGGACTAACATCAAACTCCAGATTTAAGAGACTGGGGTGTGTAAAGATAGCGCTCGGGTTCCTGGTTTGATCCTGAGCTCGGGTATCTGTCCATGTAGAGTTAAATTCTCTCTGCGTCTGGGTGGGTTTTTTTTTTTTCTTTTCAGTTTCCTTCTAACTACCAAATCGTAGACGTATGCACTGTGGCTTGTGGTGGACGGACATCCTTTACAATATGTATTTCCACTTCCCATCCAGTGTTTCTGGGATACCCATCGAGTCCAGAAAGTGATAATTAAAAATGAATGAACTACAGTACACAATGCACCGCATTTACCTCCAGTGATTGCTGATGTTCAGTATAAATTGTTATTGTGCTGCATATTGTGGATTTTGTATCATACACTCATAAGCCATTTATTCTGACACACCTTGTTAGTACTGGGTCGCCTTTTGCCCTTAAGGAGTGAGCTCTTTCTGGAGAATCTTTTTGGAAAATGTCCTCCACACCATTACACCACTATTGATATAATGCAGGATGGATCCATGCTTTGTGTTGATTACGCCAATTTCTGACCGTATCCTCTGAATGTTGCAGCAGAAATCAAGACTCATCAGACTCATCATTTTTGTCTCGTCTTCTGTTGTTAAATTTTGGTGAGCCCATGCAAATCATAGTCTCAGTTTCCTGTTCTTAGCTGACAGGAGCGACATCCAGGGTGTTGTCTTCTGCTCCTGTAGCCCAATTGCTTCAAGGATTGACGGGTTGTGCATTCAGAGATGCTCTTCGGCATACCTTGGCTGTACCGAGATATCTTTTGAGGTACTGCCACTCCGTGGATATGTTCTCTTTTTCAAACAATTCTTTGGAAACCCTAAAGATGGTTGTGGGTAATATTCCCAATAGCTCAGCAGTTTCAGAAATACTCAGACCAGACCGTCTGGCACCAACAACCACACAAAGTTCAAAGTCTCCTGAATTTCCTTTCTTCACCCATTCTCATGCTTATTTTGAACTACAGCAGATCGTTTGCATTGTCTCTTCATGCCTTAATGCGTTGAATATATATATATTTTTATTCACAGTTATTTGAAGTGGCCAGCGATCATAAGTGTTACATTTTGCACATTAAATATTGCATGAACAATGTTCCCTCAAGACAAATTCCTTGCACACCTTGCATTCGTATCTGTCATTAAATAAGCATTGATATGTATGCACATGCAGCCATGATCAATTAGAGTTCATTAAACTTCAATAGCAACACTGTCCATGCACATTCGTTCAGTTTCAACTCTGCTACACTTAGAAAGTCTCGGCTTTCTTGCACACATATTAGAAGCTATAGGTTGATTAATGAAGGCCTGGCAATGTGGCTCCTCAAGGTGTGGGTGTGGACAGGATGATAAGATTACAAATGTACACTCAGATGCACAAACAGACACTGTGCATCTGCACGCATCATTTGGACTGCAGAAGATACGTAAAGTGAAGTGTTTCTCTAAGATCCTGTCACAATCCTACAGTATGTTACTGGTCAAACCATCCATATCAGTATGCAGAATGTGTGTGTGTGTGTGTGTGTGTGTGTGTGTGTGTGTGTGTGTGTGTGTGTGTGTGTGTGTGTGTGTGTGTGTGTGTGTGTGTGTGTGTGTGGTGAATTACTCTGACCCATGCTTTTAAGACTGAATAAGGCTGAATGTCTCACTGCCTACACTTAATATTGCATCCTGTTTTCCGGTTCATTTAGTTAGACTGCTATAATTAATCTACCAGACACACACAGACAGACACACACTTTTGGAGAGCCAAGATAGAAAACAAAAACTGTTCAAATTGACCACCGGCATTAAAAGACATCCATTTGGGATATTATTAGCAATATAAAATTCCAGATTTGTATTTAATTTGAATTCTGCAGTCAAACAGAGATTAGTTTCCATTTATAACCCATCTCCAGGCTGGTCTAGGATTCACTACAGGGGACGTCTCAAGGATTAGCT
>QNUK01000074.1:1065000-1122500 GCA_013621035.1 Clarias magur | reverse complement strand
GTGGAATGTAAAACATGTGGAATATATATATATATATTATATATTCGCGGGGGACATATTTGTAAATGATATATATATAATTTTATAGGCCTACCAGAGTTCCTGATTGCATTCTGAACAAAATATACAACGATCAGCCATAACATTATGACCACTCGCCTAGTATTGAGTAGGTCCCCCTTTCAGTAATGATCCATGTGTTCTGACACCTTTTCATCTAAACCTTTTTTATAAAATTGAGCTACAGTAGCTCTTCTACTTGATCAGACTACACGGGCCAGTCTTCACTCCCCATGTGCATCAGTGAGCTCTGGCCATCCATGACCCTCACCAGTCACCAGTTCACTGTTTTTTCCTCTTTCACTTTTGGTATGTCCAGACCACTGCAGACTGGGAACATCCCACAAGAGCTACGGTTTCAGAGTTACTCTGACTCGGTCGTCTAGACATGAAAACTTGGCCGTTGTCAGAGTAGCTACGATTACAACATCTTGTTACAGTAGCACTTGGAAATAGGTGGGATATCTGTATTAGGCAGCAAGTGAACACGTTGTCCGTAAAGTTGATGTGTTGTGAACAGAAAAATGGGCAAGTGTAAAGATCTGAGCGACGAGGACGAGAACGAAATGGTGATGGCTAGACGACTGAGTCAGAGTCACTTCAAAACAGTAGCGTTAATTTTGTCAGCTATTTTCGATTTTAGTCTTAGTCTTAGTCCCGGGATAAATGTCCCTGTTAGTTCTTATCATATTTAGTCAACCTTATCTTATTTTTCTTTAGTCAGGTTTTAGTCAAAAGAACACTTACGTATTTTCGTCTAGTTTTAAACGTAGCATTTGAGCAAGATAAGCTTATTATTAATTAATCCTACAGTCAGTCTAGTCCTGCCAAAACCATTTTTTAAAAGGCTGTTCACAAAATAATTATCTTAACATTTAAAATGTATCTTTTAATCTGATGTTTTCAGCTAATTATATCTATTTCTAACCACCACAACAAGTGCTGCCTGTTCATATTTTTTAACTACGAAACAATAGGAGCAGTACGGACAATACAGTGTTTTTAAACGTTTTTTTTTTTTTTTTATAAATTTAATAATAATGATGAACCTTTCAACCTGATAGCATACAGATGTAGGAGGGACAGATTTATGGTCATACCATGTGATATCCTGTTTGGCTCCACTCTTAGGGAGTTTGCCACCACTGCCCCTGGCTTACTCATCAGGGACAAACTGTTTATTTATTTATTTTCCTCACATTTTTCTAATTCATATCCATAATTTTCTATTGCTGTAAAGCTGATTTGGGACAATGTCCATTGTTAAATGCATTGTACAAATTAAGTTGAATTAAATTGAGTAAACACACACGCACGCACACACACATACATTTTTGCCTGGCATGACATCATACCAGTTGGAAAATTTGAGCAGTTTTTTTTTATTATTATTATTATTTCTGTATGCAGCCATGCTGGAGACCCATATAAAAATATAAAAATATATATAGCAAAAATGAATTTGGCATAATAGCCCCCTTAAAGTGATTGCTAAGCCATATAAAATCTCTCAGGCATGTTCTTGGTGTGATGATGAGATTTTCACTTCTTTTTCTCCTCTCTGCAGTCTGGATCCAGCTGCTTCTGAGTGCTTCTGGCTGATTCAGTGTCCCGTAACTCAATTAACTGAGGCAAAGCTCAGATTTCAGTGTGTGTGTGTGTGTGTGTGTGTGTGTGTGTGTGTGTGTGTGTGTGTGTGTGTGTGTGTGTGTGTGTGTGTGTGTGTGTGTGTGTGCACTTACCTCACCTGAGGAACGTGGCAGGTTCAGTAATGAGACTGTCCCCTCTTGATAATGCTGGAGAACACTGGGTGAAGGAAAGCAAGATTCTGGCACAACACCATCAACAGCACAGCATCATGGCGTATAAAGCTCTAATGCAGTTCTTATTATTTTTCAATTTACGTTTACTTAATAGTTTTCCTTAATCAATTTTACTTATAGTATGTATTTTTTTTTTTTTTACCTTTATTGGGTATTCTGCCCTCATCAGCATCTTATGTCTGCACTAAAAACACCAAGACCCATGTATTTTCATTATTATAACATACAGAGATATTATATTTGATTATTCATTCATATCTATCTATCTATCTATCTATCTATCTATCTATCTATCTATCGATCGATAATTTAAATGAATTATTCAAACTATAGGCATATTTTGCAATGTTATTGGAACTGTTACTTTTATTAACGTCCTCATCTTTCATCACAGTGAATGAAACAGAGGTTTGAGCACACTGAATTGTAACAAGAAACATCTGCAGTACTATATTCGTAAGTGCAAAACATCCATATCAAATTTACTTTTTAAAAAATTATTCGTGATATGTTTTAACGTGGGGATGGTGGCGGCTTAACGTCTTAAGGCTTCGAGTTCCTGATCAGAAGGTCGACAGTTTGAGCCCTACATTTACATCTAGGCATTTGGCAGACGCCCTTATATTATTTCTGTATGCAGCCATGCTGGAGACCCATATAAAAATATAAAAATATATATAGCAAAAATGAATTTGGCATAATAGCCCCCTTAAAGTGATTGCTCATCACAGATACATCTGAGCAGTCGGGATTCAGAGCCTTGCCCAACAGGGACAACTTGGTGGTAGTGGGACTTGAACCTGGGACCTTCCGAACCGTCGTCCAATGCCTTAACCACTGAGCTGCCCCTGACCCTAACTCTACCGTGTTGCCGCTGTTGGGCTCTTGTCTGCTCCAGGGGCACCGTGTCATGACTGACCCTGTGCTCTGACCGCAGCTACTAAAAGAAAAAGAATAATACGTTTCAGTGTGCAGTATTTTATATGTGATGAGTAAAGCCTGAACTAATCTGTCATCACAGTGAGTAAAACACAGTGGTTTGTGCACATCGAATTGTAATAAGAAATATCTGTAAATCTGTAGTGCTGTACTGATAAGTGCAAAGCGTCCATGAATTATGAATGGATGCGAGACAGTATACAGGAGGAGTGATGGCACAGATTTCCTATTTAGGGCTCTTACCATAAAACACCTTGATGTGCTTTTGAGTAGCATTCAGTACAGAGATAAAGCTCTCATGGGTCATATCAAGATGTAGTTTCTAATCATTGTCTTTCGTATAGTGAAGACGAAGGATGAATGACTGCAAGATGTTCAGCTTACGGTTCTGACAAAGCTGTATAATGCTCATAGAGTCCGGTAAATCAAAAAAAGAAATATTTTTATGCCAAATAATATTAGTTCCTGTAAAATGACCATATAAAGATGGTGGTGTTCTTTCCTTGTACTGTGTTTTCGGTTAATTACTATAAAATATATCACTGGCTCTGGCAGCAATGTTTGTTTACTACACTCTGAGGAAATCTGGGGAAAATGCAGCGCAACCTGTTGAGCATCAGAATGTGTTATTTACAACGAATCAGTGACAGCATGCCACACTTTTCAGGCGTGTGGGTGAAAATGCACAACACATATCTCACTGTGCGTGTAATCAAGCCGTCACGGCAGATGCGGTGTGATTAGTTTCAGCGCAAGTAGTCTAACCTCCATCACCACGAGCCCGTTTCTTTGTCGGCTCTTGGCTGATGGAGCTGGTTTGAGTGGCACAGCGGCCTGCTCTCGTGCCAAGCCGAAAAGGTTACAGCCTCTGCAAAAGACAGAAGCTGCTCCAGCCATGCCAGCTGCGATACCATCTGAGAATTATTTGGCCATTATTTGTGCTAAGGAGCTGCCAAGTCATATCTGATCGTTACCCCTGAATGAGACGTGCAGTTGTTTTTCCCATGATGCGTCCACACCAAAGGCGATGGCAGATGTGGTTCTAAACAGGTCAAAACCTATAGATAGATAGATAGATAGATAGATAGACAGATAGATAGATAGATAGATAGATAGATAGATAGATAGATAGATAGATAGATAGATAGATAGATAGACAGATAGATAGATAGATAGATAGATAGATAGATAGATAGATAGATAGATACATGCATACATACATACATGAGTAAAGCTGAAAAAAATTCCAGATGTTCCATTACATTCGTTTTTGAGTCACTGCATTGTGAATACACTCTCTATACCACTTATCCTGTATAGGGGCCCGGGTTGAGTGAAGCTTATCCCAGGGGACCTAGTGGACGAAACAGTTATGAGGTCCCAATCCAACCCAGGACACTCAAACAAACACAGTGTGGAGAAATTGGAAAGACCTATCAGCCTAATCTGTATGTCTTTGGACTGTGGAAGGAAACTGGAGAACCCTCAGGAAACCCACAAAGTATGCGAAAAATGTGAAAACACACACACAGAGTAAGGTGGGACTCGAACCCTCGAGACCACAGTGCTAGCCACTACACTACCATGCCACAGGATACACACTGTAAACTCTATAAATATAAATATATTGGATATAAATATGTGTACTGTATAAATACAAAAACTCAATTTTTGTTGGTTTGGAAAAACAAGTATTTTCAAATAAAGAAAGATGTATTGCGTATAGCGTATATTTTGCGCAAATTTCTTTTGTTAAAATGTGTTGTTGTTTTTTTTTTTTTTTGGAGGGTAACTGAATTTTGCCCAATTTTTTTGCATGATTTTGCAAAACATTATAAGTCCACCTCACATGGTTTTCTTAAACAATTGGGAAAAACATAATATCCTCATTCACACAGTTCCAGTCAGCTTCAGATCAACTTTGAAAAATATTAGGTGGGTAAGGAAATTTCTACATTTCTATGAAACAGCCCACTGCCTTCTCCGTAGTGCAGGACAAGCTGAAGTTCCGTAATCACATCTAACGCTAAAAGCAGTAAAGCTGTGTATTAAAGCAGACTACTCGCATAAGCCCCTCCACCCATACACACACACTACAAGAAACATCACATATCACACGAACAGCCCAATAAAATATGATGTAGTCAAATCAACAAATCCATTAAAATTTTATACATTTCATAAATCTAACATTCTTACATGGGAGCTTTAAAGAACCCAGGATGTAGATTTAGATTCCTAATGAACAAGTCGGAGGAGACGCTAATGAGGACAATGACCTGAAGAAACCTTACATGGAACCAGACTATAAAGAGAGTGTACAGTATCATCGTCCAAGTGACACTGGACAGTGGGATTATAAATCAGCACATTATGCAGGTGTACACATGGTTACCGGATGTTTAGTGCGAGCTGATTATAAATATAGGAGTCCTGGGATGACCGTGAGACCCTCCTCATGATTACACCAGCATTACAATCTGTGAGACTGTCCACTCAAGCAAAGAAAGAAGGAGGACAGTCTCTGATTTTATTACAGTATATTGCATTTTTTTTCTATAAACATAGTAAAGAATATTTTGTACACTTTTTCAATCCCACAATGCACTGCTATACTGTATGTTAGTTATTGTGCACCCTAGCTGTGAACTGAACACCCATAATGCACTGTGTTGTTTGACTTACGACGCCACTTCAGGCTGGTTATGAGTGTAAGGAGTGGACTGTCTGTTTTGTGAACTCATTTGTGTAGACAAGTTCACATTATGATTAACTCAGTTCCCTTACTGTGGTGTGACACAGAATAATCAGTGTGTGGACAGAACGTTAGCTATTGTGTGTTTGTTTCAGTGATAAAATGTGACTGTTGCATTCATAATTTTTTTTAGTTCAGGGTTTCTTAATGAGTTTGACATTTAGTCTAGCATTTTTTTTTATGTTGTCAAATTCGTACCTATTAAAGTTTAGCCAATATAAATATCCCCTTGTGGAGATCAAGCCCCTTATGGCATGCCTCCACAAGATCTCTAGTGGAGCTCTGCTTTGGGAATTGTGGGTTGTCGGGTGGGGATCTGTCGATCAGACTTACTTGTATTTTGTGTCCCGTGGGGGATCAATCAGATTTGGGATCCGGGGAGTTCCAAGGCCGTGTCAGCCATCTTGGTCTCTTTGCCTGCAGGTTGCGGTGCACTGGGTGTTCTTGTGGCTTTCCATCATGACCACCATTGATTTTTTTGGCAAGTTGAGCTTCATTTCCTTGTTTGTGGGATCGGACCACACAACTGCAGGAGGCGGTCATAAAATTGTTATTATCGCTAAGAAAAAATAAGGTAATGAAAATGTGCTGGTTGCTGCCTTAGTCCTTCTCCACATATAATAAATGAATACTGTATAAATCAATAAGCATTACTAAATAGGCAGTGTGGCTATGCCATGTTTAACATTGTCAGCTAAAACGTTCCAGAGCTCAGCTTTCAGTTGGTCATTGTGTTCTTCCTGTGGGGTTACTGCAGATGTTATGACCCAAAAGCCCACTACAACAGTTATAAGGTGTAATAATACTAGTTAACGTTAGTTGCAACTTGATTCAATTGACAATACTGGCTTAATGAGTCATGAATTTTAATCACATTTTCAGCACAATTTGAACAAAGTTACAATAAAGAAATTCAGAATTTTTCAATGTCTGAATCACATTCTTCGTAGTAGCACTTGAGCAATAATTTTTTAACCAGAAACGGAGCTCCAAAGTCGGCTAAAATGCCAGAATTCTGCTGCTTCCATAAATTTAATGCTCATTTTTTAAAGCAAGGGTGTGGCCTAAAGTTATTAAGTATATAAAGTTATTAATGGGACAAGAAAAGAGAATTAACTTACACTGAAAATCAAAAATTCAAAAAAAGTGCCTCTCAGAGGGATACATTCAAACAGTTCTTGAAAATAGCTAAGCTACTGATGTGTCATCGCCAATCAAAGGTTTTGTTGAAAATTGTTAACAAAAAAAGCACACATCTACAAGAAAAGACACAAATTGACCGCAACAGAGAGGAATTAAACATGAATCCCTCAGGAACCCATTATCCTCCACTGCCACCATATATCCCAACTGCAAACTACCTGGAGTGTCCAGTAGCATAAGGTGTTCAGTGCTCAGAGACATCACCAAAGTAAGGAAGGCTGAAATACGACCACCAATGAAATGTGTAGACTGGGCCAAGAAATATCAGAAAACATATTTTTCAAAGGTTTTATGGACAGATGAAATTGAAAGTGACTCTAGATGGACCAGATGGATTGGCCCATGGCCGGATCGCTAATGGACACATGGCACGACTTCGACTTAGAGGCCAGCAAGGTACAGTACAGTAGAGGAGGGGTACTGGTACAGGTTGCTATTATTAAGGATGAACTGATTTGACCTTTCTGGGTTGAAGGTGGACTTAAAATGAACTCCCAATCAAACTGCCAGTTTCTAGAAGAAACTTTCTTCTGCATCAGTCTGCATTATTCAAGAAGGACATGATTTTTATGTACTGTAGAACGATGCTCCATCACTTGTTTCTACGTACTGTACTCCATTGCTTGTCTAGCCAGGTAAAGCCTCAGAAATGACAGAATAATGACTTAGCCCCTTCTTCACCTGAGAACTTGTGGGCTCTTCTTAAACATGTGACAGCTTTCATGGATGGAAGGCCCATGACAGCTACTGAAAAGAAGGTGGATATACTGTACTGCATACTTAATATTAAAGACATGTCAAAAGTGTTTATGTATTTGTTCATTTCTCTTAAAATTGAAATTAAACAAGTGAGTTTGGTTTGGTTGAATGCTAATTGTGTACACCAATAGTTCCCTAATTATGCACACTTATATATTCCCCGGGGGAAAAAAACACAACTTTTTCTTTTGTTAAACATTCAATATTGCGGATTATTAATATTTTTGTTTGACTGAGAACACTGATTGACTGGAATACAACTGGGCTAATAATTGTGCATGCAGTGTTTGCATATCAATGGGTGCTACCTAATGAATGAAATATTTAGTATCACACTGATTAATTAACAGATAATAATGTCTTTCTTTCCCTTTTTCCCCCCTATTATCATAATGAACAATTTCTTTTTTAATTCCAGAAATTTATTTTTATGTGGTCATGAAAATACCATTTCCTGACCTCAAGGTTAAGACCAAAACAGGTCCAGATCAGAAGAAAAGTAGAATAGAAAAAAAAAATGTGTGCCATCATTGGAATAAATAATGTATGTGCATCCATGGCCATCTATAAAAATGTCCTTGCTAAACAGTCAAAAAACTAGATGCTTTATACATGTATAATATAGTTGTCAGAGTGAGCCATCTTGATGCACAGCTTTTACTTTCCATAAATGAGTAGAAGTGCTCCATCAGGCGAGCTGGCAGATCAGAAAAAAGTGCTGGCGCATGTAAGCAGAGTGACTCAGCCCTGAACTTTCCGTGCCAAATTCATCAATAATTATCCTGGGGCTCAGCTGGCAGGCAGACATAAAGCTGCCAAATCAGGAGCCAGGCCTTTACCTCAACCAAACTGCCACTTCAACAACAGGCAGCCGTTGGTTTAATGTAAAATCTAAAACCTGAACTTGTCTGAGAAGGTCTAAGAAAGTTAGCAGGTTGAAATAAAAACTTGGTCTTAAAGGTATTACAGTATGAAATTGTCTATTGTGTGTGTGTGTGTGTGTGTGTGTGTGTGTGTGTGTGTGTGTGTGTGTGTGTGTGTGTGTGTGAATACTTAAAATAAAAAATAGATCAGTTACTTGTGATGTTTAAAAAATTTTTAGCAAAAAAAAAGGTGGTCATTTTTAACAGACCCTTTTTAACAGGCTTGGGTCTTAGCTTCACTCAGTTTTGTTTTTGAGCTCTAGACATCCTCAGCATGTCAAAATGCAAGACATCTACTGTTCAAAAAGCTGAACTGTAAAGCCAAATTCATGTGTTTTTAGGATCAACAGATCCACTGTTTGTAGATATAGGAGTGTTATGTCAGCCAACCGTTAATCACTCACTCACTCATCATCTATGCTGCTTAATCCTGTATCCCAGGAGACTTATGGCACAAGGCGGGGTACACCTTGGACAGGGTGCCAATCCATCGCAAGGCACAGACACACACACATACACTCACTCATTCACACACTACGGCCAATTTAGGAACGCCAATTAACCTAACCTGCATGTCTTTGGACTGTGGGAGGAAACCGGAGTACCCGGAGGAAACCCACCAAGCACGGGGAGAACACGCAAACTCCATGCACACAGAGACGGGAATCAAACCCGGACCCAGGTAGTGCAAAGTGACAGTGCTAACCCCAACCATTAATGGTTAACATAATTTTCCTCAACTCTTCCTTTTACATCATTATACATTGAGAATCTTATTGTGAATTAATACTGTAACATAAACACGCAATTTTTTTCCTGTGTGTTTTGTTTGTCAGAAATATGGTTTAGCCTTAAAACAGGTAGGAAATGCCGAAATAGTTTCCAATTTTTTATTTATTTTTTTTTGAGGGGGTGGGGGGTTGTTGGGGATTTAAGGTGCATTCATTGGCGGTTCATTTAACTGTACGAACACTGATATCGCGTGTTTGGAAAAGGAGGGACACGTAAAAAAAAATCCAAGTAGCCAGGAAGCAGGATCTGAGTCGGAAAAATAACAAAACACATTTTGGAGACTTATAATTACTTGTTTAATTATATTTGTTATTTGTTGTTTAATATTAACACTAATTATATGGATGTTTCTGACTGACACATAAATCACCTTGCATCGTTCTCTGTCGTTAAAGTCCACCTAGCATGTACTGTACTTGGAACAAGATCCTTTATTTCCATGTCTGTGTGTGTGTGTGTGTGTGTGTGTGTGTGTGTGTGTGTGTGTGTGTGTGTGTGTGTGTGTGTGTGTGTGCGTGTGTGTGTTTGTGTAACAGGGTTTGGTTTACAGCTCAAATGGCCTGAAATCTGTCAGCACCTGTATTGTATATATGCATTTTTTTTTTTTTACCTGGCCAAGGACATACTGTAGTGTTTCACCGCATAGCAGCTCAGCCCTTTAAAGATGATATCATCGTTTCAGCACTAAAGGTGTCTTATCACATTACCGGCACTGTAGCAGAACCAAGATGTACAGTATCTGATTCTGCCTGCTGGTGCGGTTGGCTGCAGTTAGTGACTAGCTATATTTCAGTCCATACTCAGCACTAAATGGCTCGGGACTCCAATGACACTCAATCGGTTATTAATACAGGAGCGTGAAAGTCTGCACAGAAATCAGATCTCTCTCCCACAAGATATTCAACTGTAATTTTACTGTCATTATTTGACCAAGAAAGAAGGATCTTTCTTTATGCAGTAATATTCCCTTAAAGCAAGAACGTAAAAAGAATACGTTGCTCATTTTGGTTGGAATCATTTTTAGCATATAATACACTTTTAAAGACGGAAAATGTCTTATTTAACACTTTTTGCTCATTCAAAATACCTGAAATATATGTAGAACATATTAGATCATTTCTTGTGTGTAAAACTGCGTAATGTCCGAGAGCGTTTGTTTGTTTACTTGGTTGTGCTTCCTGTTATTCCTTAATGCCACTTCTTTCCATCCTCATCCTCACGCCAGTCAGAAATCTGGACAGGCTGATCATTCTCAAGAAAACTCTCCATGTTTCTACTAAATCAAAAGTAAAACCCGAGTACGTGCTGACAATACTGTTCCTTGGTGGAGGAATTTATTGCTGATGAAAGGTGGAAAGCTGAAGGCAGAGTTCAGAAACATCGCTGTAAGACAGGTCTGTAAATACACTTTTGTATGAAGCTTTAAATCATGTGAACTGCCTGCATTACCTGATAAATCACCTGAATGATAGTCTGAACATCTTGAATATTATCAGGCAACTTTTTATGTTATGAAATCACCCGTAAGGTGTACGGTATACAGTATCATGGTATTTTTGACAGCACCGTGCTACTTATTTGCTTACAGTATATACTGTAGTGCAGCACTATAACATATACTATGGTGTATGGTTCTACTATGGTACTTTTTTTTTTTTGGACAAAATGGTACATGTACTACAGTACGGTACATGGTTCTAATGTGTACTCTAGTACCTGCCAGAAAATATATTCTGTGGTGGCAAAGATGTTACTGTTTCAAAAGTGTCATATTGGCCTGCATTAAGGAAAGATAACAACTAAGGAGAATGTTGAAACTACTAAAATTGGGTCAAGAACCACTCTGGGGATGAAATGTGGTTGGAAAACCATCCTGAATGAGCGTGATGGGAGATCAATTAGAAATCAAAAAATGAAATCAAGCTGTGAAATTTAATAGTGAAAGCAAGCGCACTGTGATGAGAACTGTGAAGGGATTATGACTAAACAGATGTGTAACCTTAAGAAAAACAATTATCAGTGAGGAAGGTTCGGAGGAAACACGTGAGAGTATTCGGTCCTGCCTGATTGGTAGTAGTTTTCCCCCTTGATGGGGATTGCATACGATTAAAATTATGGGTGAAAAATGGGGGAAAACTACAAAGAAAAAAAAAAGAAAAAAGAATGGAGTGTGGAGCATTGGACAAAGGTCATGTTGCCTGATGAGTCCAGATTCATCCTGTTCCAGAGTGATGGGAGTAATGGAGGCAGATGAAGTGATGCACCCCTCATGCCTAGTGCCTACCCTGTGGGGGCAGTGTTGTGCACAAATGTCACCAGGTGTCTATGCCATACCAGTAGTAGTATAATATGAACATATCTAATATAGTGCAGTATAGGGCTGAAACTATTCCTCGAGTAATTTGATTACAAAAAAAATGATCGAGGCAAAATCTTCTGCCTCGAAGCTTCTTTTAATTCATTTTAAAAGCTTGTGTTGTGTTTTTGCGCAATTATTTGTTTGGCGTGACACAGCGCGCTTCCGGGTGCAAGCCGGCAGTAAACACCGCCGAAGAAGAAACGCTTACGTCACGCACAACGCGGAAGGAGACGCAAACAGTTACTGTAGCTGTGTATTGAAGTGAGGGAGCGTTCTGATGAGGGCTGCAAAATGGAATAGAGCGATAAAATAACATTATAATTTATTTTAATGTGTGCCTTGGTTTTTTTTTGATACTTAAAGTCATTTGAAACACTTTTTTTTTTTAGTTTTTGCATCTTACAAAAGGCTTTAAAATAAGAATGTATGGCACTGTAATGCACTTAATTCATCTCAGTCAACCTTAAGCTAGTCCTTACATTGTGAATAATGACAATGTTTATTTTTGATAAAATGCTGTATGCATTTAAAAAATAAAAGTAGATTTTTCTAAAGAGAAAACCAATTAATCGTTGTATCTCCTATGTATTTTACATTGCTGTTTAATTAAGCAAAAGCACATTTTATCCGATTAATCGATAACATTTTTGGTAGAATACGATAGCTACAGCCCTAGTGCAGTATGTACACACATATCGTATTAGATACCTGTTAAACTGTTGTAACCACTGTGGTAGCCATGGTATTTAACAAGGTATTTTAGTACAGTACATAAGATAAGATAAGATATCCTTTTATTCGTCCCTCAGCGGGAAAATTTCTTTGTTATAGCAGCGATGGGAGAAACAATTGTGCAAATAAAAATTAAAAATAGTGTATAAATATAAGAGAAAAAGATGGCACCTTCAGACAAACAAATTGCACTAGTCCCAACACATTGCACAGTTTACAAGGTCGTCATTTCTAATGTTGCAAAGTTTAAAATGTTATTGCACAGTTCTGTGGTAATGAATTGCGCTTGGATAATGTTGCACTCTTATTTTGACACCGAGCGTCACTCTCTCACCTTTTAACTCCCTTTTCATTTGAGTTTTCATTATTTCTTATGGGAAATGATGATTTGGTTTACGAGTGTTTTGTTATGTGTTATCTTATGACATTACAATACTATCTTACAACACAGCTATAATATCTTAGATTTGGGTTCAAATTGAGTTCTTGCACTATTGCACCCAAATCTAAGATATTATAGCTGTGTTGTAAGATAGTATTGCCAGAACTGAGCTGGCCTTCTTAATCAGTTTGTCCAGTCTCTTCCTCTCTGCTGTAGAGATGCTGCTGCACCAACAAACCACTCCGTAGAATATGGCTGACATGCCATTGTACTACAAAGGTACCCACTGAAGTGCCACAGCACCTACCATAGTATTCAACAAAGTAGAGTCGTACATACTGTACCATTGAAAGATTCAGGTACCTACCCTGGTACTTTATACCAGGGTATAATGTTTGAAGTAACACGATAATGTGCTTTAGTTTATCATAGTCCACTATATAGTACATACAGTAACGTAGTAAAATTTGTTATGGGCAAGCAGCCCTGAATGGTCTATATTTAAGCTAACAATGCTTATAGTTTTAATGAGGCTAATACAAGGGTTTGAGCAGGCTTTTGTCTTTGGTGGAGCTTTGTCCATGCAAGGTTGTGAAAAAACAAAACGTTCTGATGTTCTTTTACTAACCCACTTAATCATTAGAGACCTAATCTTAAGCAATTTTGGCTGATCTTGACTAATATCTTTAACTACAACAAGAAGAAGCATTTATGTTGTTTTAATGGTTAAGGTGAGAGAGCAAAGTGCAATAAATATACTAAATAAAATATTTATTGCCACAGTGATGATCGCCATACTCTCAGACATGCCTAATTAATTGTTTAAGCTTATATACAAGCTACACTTGAAATGACCCGAGACAACTCACATGTCCCTAGCTCAGGCAAACCTCAGTTCATGATGGTTTGTGATGAAGGTGTTGTTTGTTTTTGCCTCATATCACCCGACCTTGAAATGTGGTCACTATTGACGAGCTGTTTGTGTCAAAGTGTTTGAAGATTCGTTAACGAGCAGAAATCCCATGATCCAGTTATTTATTTATTTATTTATTTATTTGGTTATTTTCGAGAGAGGCACATTGTACCTTCCAGTCTGACCTGTGCGTAAAAAAAAGCAACTCTATCAAACGGTACACTTCATTACTTACAGACAAGCCACAAAAAAGAGAGACAGGGGTCATGTTGCCTAAAGCTGACTGCAGCTCGTATTTTCAGACAAACTGCATTTTCAATAATGTTCTAGTCCAGAGGAAAAAAACAACCCCTTTCTTAGATGAGATGTCAGCCCGAGGCAGTCAGATAATGATTTTGAGATGGACAGTCGCTCTGTTAGTTTTTTGACCTTTTCTTCGTACTGAAAGACTTCATGTGGCTTATTTATGTGTGTGACAGGAGGAAGAACTACATGCTGTTTTGCTTGGCTCAATACAAAATCATATATACATATAGAGTACCAGCCAAAAGAGCTGTTATGAAGGAGCATAAGTAGCAGAGTAATCTCAATATTAACTGTTTAAAGGAGATTAGTGCATATTTTGGACGCCTTCAGCATTTTACAGTGTATTTTCTTTTCTTTTCACTTTGATGATTAAGGCATTAAAAATCAATTAGAATGTTTAAAAAAAAAAGCAAAACAATATAAACAGGGTTTACAATAAAGAAATTCTTAAAATGGTGTCCATTTTGGTCAAGTGGAACCTTGGATTACGAGCATAATTCCTTCCAGAAGTGGACTCGTGTTCCAAAACACTTGTAAACCAAATCATCATTTCCCATAAGAAATAATGAAAACTCAAATGAAAAGGGGGTGAAAAGGTGAGAAAGTGACGCTCGGTGTCAAAATAAGAGTCGCATGCTTGATACATGATACTCGGCGCTCGTAAACTAATACTTGCGTGGTTTCCGATTAAAAATGTATTAAAAATCTTTGCTTGGTTTGCAGAACACTCGTAAACCACGTTACTTGCAATCCGAGGTTCCACTGTACTTGTTGGAGGATACTTTAAGAAGATTTACTGCACCAGGGCATGGAAGGAATCAGCATGTGGCGTTTCTCAGGTTGTGGTGAAGACCAGCATCACTTCCGGGGTTGGGGGTCTGAATTTTGCCCCTGCGAGTGTGTGTGTGTGGAGTTTTCATGTTCCCCTGTGTTTGGTGGGTTTCCTCCTCTATGTTTGTGCCCTGCAGTGGGTTGGCATCCCATCCAGTGTGCACCTTGGCTTGTTCTCTGGAATAGTCTCCAAGCCCCTGCATCTCTACACAGGATAAGCCAGAAAGATGCATGGATGGGTTTTCTTTCTAATGTCAGAGTGTCAGTGTTCCTGTCCTGTTCCTACCCTCCTGGCAGATGCTGTTTTCAGTTGTCTACAATTATCACAAATAAAGCTCATACCAAGCTTATACACCTGCATCTATCTTTTGCAACTATTTGTCAACATAATCATGATATAAAACTACTGATATTTTTTTTTTCCAATACAGTTTTATAGAGGCTTCAAACAGAAAATCAGTCTCTCCATTATCAAGAAATGTCCTCTGAGACACCAAAGTCCTTTAAATCTGGACACACTGTGGCGTTACCTTCCGGCTCTGGTCTTCTCCCATTCACCTCTTTGATGTGTTCTGCATGCTGAGATGCTTTTCTACTCACCACGGTGGTACAAGGTGGTTGTTTGAGTTACTATATTCTTCCTGTCATGGCAAAGAGCAAATCAGACTGTTAACCTCTGACATCTCTCATTAAAGTGTTTGCGCCATTCAGAAGTTTCTTTTTTTTTTCTTTTTTTCCTGGGAAAAATCGACGGTTCATTGGTGGCTCAGTGGTGGGTTTCTTGCCTGCCATGAGGAAGGCTCGGGTTCAATTCCCACCCAAACCCCAGCCACTGAATGTGGCAGTTCCAAGTCTGGATGAAATTGGACGGTTGCATCAGGAAGGGCATCCCGGCGTAAAACCTGTGCCAAGTGGTATGCGGATCGGATGCTCCACTGTGGCGACCCCTGGTCAGGAGCAGCCGAAAGACTAACAACAACATTCTGAGTAAAATCTAAACACTGTATGTATGAAGATTCAATTCAATTCATCTTTATTCATATAGTGCTTTTAACAACAGTGGTTTGTGAAGACGTTCTGGAAAAATGATCTGTTATCTGCAAGAATGACTTCCAGGAAAAACAGCACTTCGAAGATTCCAAGGACTCGTGCTTTATTTAAATCTAGGGGTGGCAGTCTTTTTTTTTTTTTCCTCCCTTAGCCTTTTCAAGGAGACGTCTGGACCGGTGCCAGTTCAGAGGGTTTTTCAGGTCATCTGCACTACATAAATTAGATTGCTATGGCGACATGTCGCTCGGCGGTTCCTCGAGGCCTCACAGGTATTAGATTTCTCCAGGGAAATGAATAAAAAAAAATGAAAAAAAAAAATCCAGGAATAAACAGCGGGTTTATGGCGAGACATGATGGGAGGGGGGTGAGGTGGGGCAGGATTCTGCACAGTCTATTATGGTGTCACTATACGCCTGATATACTCAGCTGTATGTATGTGTCTTATATGTATATTTATGAGTCCATATGTGGTGTAATGTGTCAGCGACTAGTTCAAGTTGATTCACAGAAGAGCAAGGTGTATGAGAGAGGGATAGATCTGAATTGCACAACAGCATTCATGGGAGAAATTCATTCGAACAGGGGCATGCTAGCACAGGATATGGCTCAGGGCCATTTTTGGAACAGAACAACATGATGAACATTTTCCAAATCTCTATAAGCTGTCATAATGTTAGCATTTTCTATTTTACCGCCACAGGTGATGTGTTTAAAGGTCCCATATCTTGCTATTTCTTTGACAAGTTGACCCAGGTCTCAGGGCTCCCCAGTGTGTGTCTGTTAATGCTTCAGCTGAAATATCCCCTCAAATAGTGCCTTTTTTCACCTTAAATTCCCTTTGTTTCATTCATCTTCTAAACACATTGTTTTGGTGCTTATGTAAATGAACTGTTTCCAAACCGCATCATGGTAGAGCACAACTAATCTACAAACCCAGGGACAAACTGAGAGAGGGTGTCTCATATGATGTCATAATCAGTGAAATCTACGTGACTTGTTTAAACTTGTTTAAAATTTAAAAAAATGAAAAAAGGACAAAGGGCAAAGAATTTTTTCCCTTCCTGTTTTAGACACATACTGGAGACCCATTGGAATGTCTAAAATTGACTTAAAAGTTAATTTTGCATAATAGGTCCCCTTTAAAACAGAGTCATGGTGTTCTACACGTACCTTTCACTCTGGCCCACATTTTGATATTTAATTTTCAACAAAAAAAACTTGGTGCAGAGGTGGATCAGGTGATTGTGGCTCTGAGTTGCTGATCGAAGGATTCGGTTGCCACTTTTTTTTGCCCTTGGGCAAGGTCATAAAGCTCCCAGCCACTGAGAATGCCGGGCATTCTCAGTGCCAATGCCACTCCAAGCCTGGAGAGATGGGTGGATTGAGGCAAAAAGTACACTTCCGCTCAAAAGCTTTTGTTTAGTGATTTATATTCTACATTCTGCAACTGGGGATTTCAAAACTACGAAATAACACATACTGTATGGCATCAGGTTATTATGTAACAACAACAATAACAGTCAGTTGTTATTTTAAGACATGAAGGTCAGCTGTATAAGAACAGTATTGTGTCAGGTGCATTTGCAAAACCCATCAAGCACCATGATGAAACTGTCTCTCATGAAGACCTTCCCAGCAAGGGAATCATTAGAGTTACCAGCCTCAGAAATCACCAATTAATAATAGGCAGCACCTCAGATTAAAGCCGTTATGAAGGATTTACAGAGCAGACTGTATGAAGCAGACGCGTCTCAATATGAACTGTTCAAGGGAGATTATTGTGTATTTTGGACGCCTTCAGCATTGTTTTACAGTGTAAAAAGAAATAACAATCATGAACGACCATGGAGTTAGGAATGGATCCCGAACTTATATAACTTGTATAAACCCGTGCCAATAACTTGTATATTTAATTATCTGACGTAGCAACCACAAGAAAGGGAAAAAGCCTAGGACTTAAAAAATTATAATGAACTTTTTTTTAGACAAAGTGCTGCATTATATGAAGGAAATTTCTTTTAATAGTCTATCATCACTCAGGCTTCACATAGCAGGCTCTAATGTCTTAGTTTTATATAGTGTGTTTGCTGTTAAAGAAATGTGTTAATAGGCTGTTCATACTGGAATGTGTTCTCTTACGTATCTAATTATACTGACTCTAGTCATGTCCAGGGTGAGTTTGTATATTTTTTTTTTCTGCACTAAAAAAGACTAAGTGCATTGTTTATTACAGTATGCTTTCTGCTGAAGCTTCTTCATTGCATACAAATCGCATACAAATACCGCAATCTTTTACTGATGTGAATACAACCAGGTTCAGAAAGGGAGCTGAAAAGAGTTTAACATCGTTCATTCTCATCTGGGGCTTAAACAGATTCCCCTATAATTAACCTCTTATTAATTACAGATCATAGAGTAATCCTGAATCAGGATTATGGAATTATGCTCATCTGCATGGTATCTCCAGAGTCCCCTGTTCAATCCTGAGCTCTGGTAACTGTGTCCGTTCGGGTTTCCTTTGGGTTTACACCCGACTTTTAGATACATGGAGGTGGTTTGGCTACACTACATGTAAAGTGTTCCCTTGTTGTTTTGTTGGTGGTGCATTTGGGTAACACTCCAAATGAACACTAACCAAAGTAACACTTCATAATTTTTAAATCAGCTACCCTGTTTATATATATATATATATATATATATATATATATATTATATGCTACCCTGTAATTTCACACCGACACACACCTTTACACTTCTCACCTTTACACCCCCCCCTCCCTGGCTTCACACACACATACAGACACACACTATCTGCTCTACACAGAAACTCTGCTCTGTCGCGATTCTTTTCAAAGGTAAAATGCTGGTTCATTTGTTATCTATTTTTTTTACTTTACAGCAGTGATTTCGTTAGTATGCGTTTTTTTTTTTTTTTCATTGTGTGCATGTGTGTTTATTGTGAAACATAAAAAGCGAGGTGGTGGGAGGGAGGAGGAGTTTTACTGTGTAAGACGAGGAGGCGAGGGAAGGGGCTAATTCCACACACACACACACACACGCGCGCGCGCACACACACGCACACACACCCATACACGCACACACACACACACATACACACACACACACACACAAATACACGGTGCACAAACGGAAACACTTATCTGTCGGGATTTATTTTGAAGGTAAAGTGCAGCTTAATTTGTTTTATTTTTACTTTATATATTGTATGAATTATTTTTATGTATTTTTTTTCGGGGGGGGGCTGTGGAACGAATAATTTGAGTTTTTATTATTTCTTATGGGAAGATTCAATTTGGTGTACAAGTGTTTTGGAATACGAGCCCACATTAGGGGCCTTGGGATCGTTTCCGGGAACACATGACTCCAAAGTCTGGTTTGTTTTGATCAGTGAGAACAGAAGCATCACAGGTATGGCATACTTGAGCGTGGATGGAATCAGATAGGAAAACCAACTGTAGGAAGTGACATCATCAGTGCCGTCTGTCTCGTCTTAAATCTCTGTGCGAACGTAGCACACTGCAATCTGATCCTCGGACCTACAGCACCAGAGTTGATCGAATAGGAAGGCACACAAGAGCGCTGCTCTTGTCATTGTTTTTTCCAAAATACCAATTTGACCTCCTCGTTCTCTTCTTCTCCTTGTGTTCAATGTCAGCTCACAAACCAACCAGGTGCATACTGCCTCTTGCTGTATCAAAGGGTGAAGAAACACAATGTGAGCGTTGGCTAGCAGGGGAAGGGGGGATGGGGGCGGAGCAATTGTTTAAGGGCACGGGACAAATCAATCGTGCCTAGTGTGAAAACAACCTTAAACAGAGAATTGTCTGGAATCCAACTCAATGTTTTTTTTTTTTTTTTTTTGTAACAGGTGGTTTTCTGTTCATTTTGCCCTTTTTGTCCACATGCAAACTACATTTTAGGCCACTGAAAAAGAAACATTTGGAAAACTGAACTTTTCAGTTTTCAGTGTTAATGTGTGGACGTGAAAAGCTGATAGGGGTTTGTAAATGCATACTGCATGTCCCGTACCTCCTGTGTTTGACACCTGAGTATGACGTATTTAGGAAGAACGTTTTTATTTCAGGCTTCTCATCGACTTATGTTTGGGGTTATATCGCCTCCTGCTGGCTTGGAATGTTCTGACAGTGTTTTTTTTTTTTTTAATGTTTTCATGTGAACAACCAAATAAAATAAAATAATAAAAAAAAAAAAACACTGCTTTTAAAATGCTTGAGGACTGGACTTTAACCACTGAGCCAGTACAGCTAACTCAACTAGTTCATATCGACTCAGTGGAAGTTATTTAATGGTAGAAGTGGTTGAATTAATGTGATCTGGTAAAGTTACTTGTGTTTGTAAAAGTATTACCTATTTTTTTGTAATGTGTCTGAGTTATGTAAGAATACACCACAGAAGAGCTTCTATAGTCACTGGACAGAAATATGCTGATGACTGTGTGATCAGCCTACTGATCCTTGGAGTCGTTCACCAGGTAATTTGGAATAAAGAATATTTTGTTTTGTATCCATGCTAGAGCATCAAGGACAAGTCTACGTTTAACATTATACTTAGAAACTTCCTAGCTGAATACACATTTCCTGTCTTTATTAGTTACTGTAGCTAAGCTGTTTTTTCCCCAAGAATCTGTTTTGTCTTGGTCATCTGTCTCATGCAATCATTAACATAATGAGGGTTCATGTTAATTGTGTGATTTATTTTCCTTTGATTCAATCATTCATTGTTTAGGAACTGCAGGCGTGTAACACAGTCATCAAAGATTAACAAGAAACATAATGATACAGTATGAACTCATACAAGCCACTGACACTGGACACTCTTTACAGTACATACTGTAAAAGTTGAATCAATGTGTCACTGCACAAACATCACCATTTTATTTACGCCTGTTAAAATTACAGCATTTTTGTCCTATCCATTCATTAGTTACTCATAAGTACTAATTAATTCATAAGTATAAGGTCAAACGGGGACTTGTGATGAACTGTCTGGTGAATGAAGGGATAAAACCGATTGAGGTTCACAGAAGACTTCAAGAACAGTACAGTAATGAGACTGTCAAATGTTTGAAAGGTGCAAATGGTTTAAAGAAGACTGTGTGTCCGGTAATGACATTCTGGTGACTCAGATCCCACTGCAGTCGTTCTCATGGAAGTTCAGCAAGGATGTGAGACAGTTCCCTGTCTATGGGAACTGTGCATACTGTACAGTCATTCACAGACATTACAGGACCTCGACTGGGAGTTATTGCCACATCCCACATATAGTCCTGACCTTGCTCTGACCTCGTTCTTCTTTTTCACATATTTGGACATTAAAGGAGTTCGTGGGAGGCCAGTGTTTCAGATATGAAGCAGGCAGTCGGATCATGGCTTCTGCGTATTGAGAAAACTTTCTACCTTGATGGTGTCCAAGCTCTAGTGAAACACTGAGATAAGTGCATTAGTGTAGCAGGAGATTATAGAACTAAAGGGAGTTTTTACTCTCATAACTGTGTTCTGTTATTCTGCAAAATCAAAAGTCTTGCGTTGACTTGAACACCGTTCATAATTGTTACTATAGAAATGATAACATGTCAGAACAACAGTTACAAATGACAATTTAGCGGCACTGTTGTACAATTTCTGGGTCTCCTGTTTAGGAAACTGGGGGTAAAGACAGAGATGCAAATCAATCTTCGGTGCACAAAAAGTGATGAAAATACTTTTAATCTTCTCTTCTATTCATACGTCAGCTGATTGCTTTGTGAGTAATAACTGTAACTCTGTACCTTTATACTGGACTTTAGTAGAGCAACCAATTTACGATTGCAGAGTCAGGGCTTAGAGGAAGAGTTTGGGATTTTTCTGGCCTGACATTGTGGTCAGAATTGCCCTCGGCTCATCTTTCAGAAGTAGAAGAATTAAAGAGAGGTCAAAGACCGCAGACAAGACATGACACATGTATCCTGGCTGCACTTGGCCATTAGCAGAGTGACTCAGTCCGGCTCTCAGCTTATTCCTATTTGTCGTGTTAGTCACTGCGGCTGTGGTCTCGGTGATACCCGGGTTTAACCCGAGGAGAGCAAGAAATCTGGAGTCACTTGTGATCTGTCTCTTCAGCTGAGCACTTATTAATAGGATTCCATTCTCATTCTGAGTGTCATCAGCACTTAAAAGATTAGAAAAATCTTATTATTCATTTTCTCTTTTTGCTTGAGTGGGGATTAAACGCCTCACTCCCTCTCCATTATGATGGCAGGACAGATGTAATGAGAAAACTTCTTTTTTTTACCTGCTCTCTCTCTCTCTCTCTCACACACACACACACACACACACACACACACACACACAGACAGTCTCTTTCACTGTCTATCCATCATAAAACTAAAAATGATATAGAAATGAATTGTTCATCCCCTGTGGATTTTGGAGCGTTCTAATCAGAGTGACTTGTCCTCATATAAAAGAAGCATTGTGACTATACAAGCATGCTCATTAATCTTTTGATGAGGCATAATAATGAAATTTTCCCTTAATAACCCTTGAACAAAATGGATTAATTCTTGGAACAATACGAAATACTGTGTTTCCAATATTGCCCTTTACAAATACCTGTTTTCATGCATTTTAATCATAGACAGTGGAACCTCAGATTGCAAGTAACTCGGTTCACGAGTGTTCCACAAGACGAGCAAATATTTTTAATACATTTTGACTTGAAAAACGAGCATGTCTTGGTTTACGAGTGCGGAGTTTTTTGACACCACCCCAGCTTCACACAGACACACACACTCTGCTCTACACTGAAACTCTGCTCTGTCGCGATTCTTTTCAATGGTAAGGTGGTGGTTCGTTTGTTTGTTTGTTTGTTTTTTACTTTACAGCAGTGAATCCGTTAGTCTGCGCTCATGCGAGTGTCATTAGAGAGATTTTTTTTTTCCTGTTAAAACAGTGTTTCCGTTGTGTGTGTGTGTTGTGAAACTTAAAAAGCTACGTGTGGGGAGGGAGGAGGAGTTTTACTGTGTAAGACGAGGCAAGAGAAGGGGCTAATTCCACACACACACACACACACACACACACACACACACACACACACACACACACACAAATGCACGGTGCCTGCACGCACAAATGGAAACACTTATCTGTTGGGATTTATTTAGACTTTTTTTTAAAGGTAAAGTGCAGGTTAATTTGTTTTATTTTTACTTTATATATTGTATTCATTATTTTTCTGTATTAATTTTTTGGGGCTGTGGAATGAATTATTTGAGTTTTCATTATTTCTTATGGGCAGGATTTGATTTGGTTTACGAGTGTTTTGGAATACGAACCCGCTTCCGGAACGAATTATGCTCGTAATCCAAGGTTCCACTGTATAATAACATTACAGTAGGTTCAGAGACTGAAATTATTATTTCATTTTTAAAATCTGATTATCTGAGCTGCTGTTGCTGCCTTAAAAAGCTGCAACTGTATTGTGCTGTATTTCTTTTCCTGTTATGCTCGATTTAACATTTCATCATCCATATATCCATATCCATTAAAAGAAGGGTCTCCTATTATTTTTTATTATACTGCCTGGCCCGAAAAAAGCTGCAGTAAAGAACTGTATGACACATTATTTAAACCTGGATGGCTGGGGCTGAACCATCAACTTTGTGGAAACAATGTTGTCAGAAAAAAAGATCACGCAAATGCTTGGTGAAGTTGCATCATGAAAACAATCAAAAGTAGAAACCAGAAATATATGTAATAGTGAAAGTAAGATATTTCCATACACACTAGTGCTGGGTTGTTCATGAACAATTCATTCTTTTTGAACAAATCTTTAAAGTGACTCGAGAAGAACGAGTCGTCTCGGAGAGTGATTTGTTCATTTTCTACTGGGCGCGCATGCGCAAATCATCGCAAAACCTCCGTAGGTTATAGAACTGAGCGGTTCTCAACGGATCTTCCAAGTCCGAGTCGTTCGTTCTTTTGTCAAGTGACACTCATAGACGCTATGCAGTGCAATAGATTCAAAGAACGAACGACTCGGACTAGAAGAAATGATGGTGAGCTGCTCATTCTGTTTATAATATGTCCTGAGCTGCATTGTAATATTTTCATTACTGGAACTATAGTCAAAAGTTGTGTATGTTGGGCGTCTGTTTATTGAAAAAGTAACATTTTGTTTCATTTATGATCAAAAAAAGACATTAATTAAATGAATAAAAAAAAAGATTCGTTAATTTTGATGAACGAGATTCAAAGAGCCGAGTCACTAAAATAATTCAAAATAATATACACACACAATGTGATGAGAATTCACAGGACTGGGACTACACAGCTGTATGTTCATAAGAAACCACTTGTTAAGCAGACTAATCAGACAAAAAAGCTTTGGAGTGATGGGAAAAGGTCATGTGGTCTGATGAGGACAGATTATTCCAGAGTGATTGTGCATCAGGAAAGGAAGGGAAGCACATGAAGAGATGCACCCATCATGCATAGTGTCCACTGTACCAGCCTCTGGAGTCAGTGTTATGATCTGGTGTTGCTTCAGTTGCTCACGTCCAGACTCAGCAACATTATGTGGCAATAAAATGTCCACTAACGACCTGAATGTACTGAATGACCAGGTTATCACAGCTATGCAGTTTTTTCTCTTTTTCCTAATCCCATGGCCATGGTTCTGTTATCATGAGGAGGGATCATCTCACACACATGAATTAGCCATCACACAAGCTCAAGGCAGTATGAAATATTAGAGTGTGCAACTTTTTTGTATTTTGTCCAGACAATGTTTATGTCTACATTTCTATGTTATATGTTATATCTTACTTTATCCTTTTGTATTTTGACTGTCAGGTGGGTATGAAAGAAAGTAGCATTAAAGCAGTGGTTCACAAACTCACTACGCTGGGTATCACATTATAATGTAGATTATATTATAATGTAGATTATAACTGTAGAAAGACAGTAACATATACTCACTCATTCATTCTCTGCATCACCTATCCTCGACAGGGGACTAGGAGGCCTGGAGCCTATTCCGGGGCACTCTGGGTAGTAGGCAGTGTACATACTGGACAGGGTGCCAATCCATTGCAGGGCACAAGCACACACACACACACACACACACACACACACACACACACACACACACACACACACACACACACACACTATAAGCAGTTTAGAAAAGTCAATTAGCCTAATCTGTGTGTCTTTGGGCTTTGTGTGGGGATGCCGGAGTGCCTGGGGGAAACCCACCACCACGACACCGTGCCACTCCAAGAACAATTAGATTTGACTTCAAGTAATTGTCGTGAAAAATGTCAACTTTTAAGATACATGCTTTGCAATTTTTTATTTAAATGCAAATGTGTCGCGTTTAATGATAAAAAAAAAAAATGTCTCTAACACAAACAACGTGTTTATTCAACTTTTTTTAAGCAATACAATGTTATATACACAAAGGACAATGCAAAACATAGCATCCTACAGAGTGGTTTAAGCGCTGGGTTTCATTTGGTCTAATAATTTCTATTGCGTCTCATTATGATTAATCACTGTTCAGCATATTATTAATGAGTTTTTCGAGTCCTAAAGCTCTCATTTGTCTCGGTCAGTTTGTTCCTAGGAACTCAGTCTAGCAGCTGCTCCCAATGAGTTGAACAACTTTTTCACTGGAATCAAACAATACCGGAGTTCAACCGGAATGTAAAAAGCTTTTACCCGACAGCGTGAAGGTGGAGTTACGGCAGTTGGACTTCTTTTTTCATTTCACTAATCATCCAAGGAGCTTCTTTAGTGTGAGAAAGTTTGTTAGGGACCTCGAATATATCCCTCAGTCCTGTCTCGACCTGACCTGAATAGGCTCATTAGGTGGATAATAGAGGAAGTGAGAATAGAGTGAGACTTGTTAGGATGTGACGGTCACACCTCCTACACTCCCCTTGTGATCCTGAAAGGGGTCATTAGCTTTGGCCTCCGTGGTGGACATGTGAAGTGTCCTCAATCTTACTGGGGATGAATGGAAGGACAGCATGAACAGAAATGTGAGACAGACTCCATCTCTGAGACGTCCATTTCCTGTCCTCAACTTGAATGAATAATTAAATGTTTTGAAGCAACAAGAAGACGTCCAGTTAACTTCCAGATCTTCTGTATAACAGAGAGTTTCTCTATCACAAAGTGTTCCAAGTGGAACTCGGCTGGAGGGTTAAGAGACAAATGACCTATAAATAATTCAAGGCACCCTTGAGGAAGGTATTTTTTCCTAGAAGTCTTTACTCTGAAAATGGATTTTATCACTTTACTAACCCTGTCACTACAGATTTAGTAGCAGTAACTGTCATAAAGTCACTTTAAGGCTCGAGAGTATTTAGGAGATGAGAAAAATAAATCCCTTGGCTGGCCGTGACCAATATTTTTATATCAGGTGTTTATGCGTTCTACAAAGAGGAAAATTATTTGTTACACTGATTTATTCATTCCTTCATTTTTCTTTAGCACTTTATGAATGATAGATATGAAGACTATCTCAGGAATTCTGAGCAAAAACGTTTATATTACAATTGACGTTTGCCAAAGTTGATCAGGATTCCTAAAATCATGCATTTTATTAAAACGATATAAAATCGCAGGAACTTTTTAAAAATGCCACAGTATATATATATATAATTTGAATGGAATGATGAATGAATATCATGGAAGATACATTTATACACTAACTATTAATATCAATAACACTGTAGATTAATAAAGTTGACTTTGACCTTGACTTGACTTTGACATTTCTGTCACTACAGCCCTTGCCAGCTTGATTCCCAATTGGATCTGAGCACTTGGGGGGTAAAGGACCTTGCTCAAACACCCTAATCACAGAGCCACCCTTGCCTCCCTACAATCTTACTAAATAAGAGACCAATTTTATGAATACAAACTTTATTCAGAGTCTCAGCATTCAGGAACCGTATAAGCCAAATTATTCTATGAACTTACTATCCATATAGTAGATGGACAAAAATGTTGGTACCCTTCGTTCAATGAAAGAAATAACTTTAATATGACAAAAGTAATAATTAAAAAAATTCTATGAATGTTAACCAATGAAAGTCAGACATTGCTTTTCAACCATGCTTCAACAGAATTATTTTAAAAAATAAACTCATGGAACAGGCCTGGACAAAAATGATGGTACCCCTGAAAATAATGTGACCAAAGGGACATGTTAATTCAAGTTGTGTCCACTAATTAGCATCACAGGTGTCTACAATCTTGTAATCAGTCAGTGGGCCTATATATAGGGCTCCAGGTCGTCACTGTGTTGTTTGGTGACATGGTATGTACCACACTCAACATGGACCAGAGGAAGCGAAGGAAAGACTTGTCTCAGGAGATTCGAAAGAAAACTATAGACAAGCATGTTAAAGGTAAAGGCTATAAGACCATTTCCAAGCAGCTAGATGTTCCTGTGACTACAGTTGCACATATTATTCAGAAATGTAAGATCCATGGGACTGTAGCCAACCTCCCTGGACGTGGCCGCACGAGGAAAATTCATGACAAATCAAAGAGACAGATAATCCCAATGGTAACAAAAGAGCCCAGAAAGACTTCTAAAGAGATCCAAGGTGAACTTCATGCTCAAGGAACATCAGTGTCAGATCGCACCATCCGTCGTTGTTTCAGCCAAAGTGGACTACATGGGAGACGACCAAGGAGGACACCATTGTTGAAAACAAATCAGAAAAAAGCCAGACTGGAATATGCCAAATTACATGTTGACAAGCCACAAAGCTTCTGGGAGAATGTCCTATGGACAGATGAGACAAAAATGGAACTTTTTGCCAAGGCACATCAGCTCTATTTTCACAGACGGAAAAATGAAGCGTATGAAGAAAAGAACACATGTGTCCCTACTGTGAAACATGGAGGAGGCTCTGTTATGTTCTGGGGCTGCTTTGCTGCATCTGACACAGGGTGTCTTGAATCTGTGCAGGGTACAATGAAATCTCAAGACTATCAAGGGATTCTAGAGAGAAATGTGCTGGCCAGTGTCAGAAAGCTGGGTCTCAGTCGCAGGTCATGGGTCTTGCAACAGGACAATGACCCAAAACACACAGCTAAAAACACCCAAGAATGGCTAAGAGGAAAACATTGGACTATTCTAAAGTGGCCTTCTATGAGCCCTGACCTCAATCCTATTGAGCATCTTTGGAAGGAGCTGAAACATGCTGTCTGGAAAAGACACCCTTCAAACCGGAAACAACTGGAGCAGCTTGCTCATGAGGAGTGGGCCAAAATACCTGCAGAGAGGTGCAGAAGTCTCATTGACAGTTGCAGGAATCGTTTGATTGCAGTGATTGCCTCAAAAGGTTGTGCAACAAACCATTAAGTTAGGGGTACCATCATTTTTGTCCAGGCCTGTTCCATGAGTTCATTTTTTTTTTATAATTCCGTTGAAGCATGATTGAAAAGCAATGTCTGACTTTCATTGGTTAACATTCATAGAATTCTTATTTATTATTACTTTTGTCAGATTAAAGTTATTTCTGTGACCATTGTGAGTTTTTCTTTCATTGACCGAAGGGTACCAACAATTTTGTCCACGTGTGTACATGTGAGAATATTACAGAGATGCAGTGCTGACATTGTGGAGTCATTAGTTGAAATCTGCCACCTTGTGTCTGTGCTTCACAACAGAAGAAGTGAGAAACAAGAAGAAAAAAAAAAAAAAACTGAAGCTAATCTCCAGCCGAGGGGTTTCTGTAACTTCTGAAGCTGCCACGACTTTGGAAAAAAGAAATGTAATTAAACTTGACTTTTGTTCTGCTGATTTGTGTGGCAATAATTGAACAGCATAAACACAGCACAGTTTTATTAAATTTTACTTTAAAGAGCAACTCACAAGTCTGGTATAATCTATATAAAAATATCAAGGAAACTTAATTATTTAGCTGAACATTCTAATGTTCAATGAGCAGCAAGCAGACACAACGATTTTCTGTAGTTTAAATCAAAAGTAAAACTGAACCAAAATTTTTTTATCAATATTTGGCATTTAATTATTTTATTCATTACAAAATATGTCTACTTTCTTAAAAGATTTTTATCGAAATATAGAGAATTTAAAATTATGTTTTACTATATGCTGTTACCCTTGAAGTCATGTTTCTTAATAGCTTAATATTGCATAACTTGCCAAAAGTGTACTTTAAGGTTACATCTTTTTTAACATTATTACATATATATTTTTTACATTATTTAACGTTAAAGACTTAAGTAAAGTTTAAACATCAATTATTAAACTAAGTAAAGTGTTTATCTACATTTTCAGTAACAATCATGATAGCCGTATTTCAGCATTACATTCATTAATTCATTTAAAATTCATTTGAATTATATTTTTAATACGATTATTACAATATTTATGTAAAACTTTTAAAGAATCTCTAAAACTACATAATTCCATACAAGGGTATACACATAAGCTATATGTTTATACTTTTTTTTATATTTAATTTTATTCATAGTCAGAATTTATACTACTATAAAATTGTGACAATGTTCATTGTTAAAAACACCATAGAAAATAACTTTAATTCCACTAGATTTAGATATTTTCAAATAATGTATTTATTTCAAAAGATTGTTTTAGACAATTACAGTTACCTTAAAACTTAAAATATTTATATTATACTTATATTACATTCAAATTAATTATATTTTCTGTATTTTTTATGTAGTAATTTTGTAGAAGTTAAACAAATTATTAACAATCTTAAAAGAATCAGAATTTATAAAAATTCTATATATATATTTTGGTTGAGATGCTACTTGATAGCAACATTAGCTTAATCGCATGCAGTTTCTTTTTGTGATGTATTTTAACCTTACCTACGCATACCTCTCTACTGCATCATAATTCCATCTAAGTGGCAATGAAGAAAATGCTGCAAACCCTCAGTTGGGGTCGATCATTTTACATTATCCTGAGTACACATATAATATAGGTAGGCATTAATTGTGTTCACTGCGTTGGGCAGACACATTAACGCAGTCAGCAGTTTTCTGCCAATTTCATCTCTGGTTTTGGCGGCTGAACCAGGCTTACCTAATTATACATTTATAAGCTTCATATTTCCTTATTATTATCTCTCCACTTTCTGTGGTGGAATAAGTTATGTAGAACTTTCTCATGCATAACACGATTGTCTGTATGAGTGTGCTTAGGCATTAATAAATTATCGCATAGATTTCTGACAGATTTTTAAAGATTTTCTGCAAAAAAAATAAATTCCACGTGTAAATATTATTCATTATTTGTTTCAAAAATGTAAATAAAAAGCAGAAAATGATCATGCGACACAAACTTTGGTTTTAGAATAGAATTACATTAGTAATAGTTATTATTAGTAATAACTAAGGTAAGAACTGACAGCTATGGAGTTGTACAATACGTAGGCATGGTATGAAGTAATCATGCCTGGTGTGGAAGCACCGCCACTGTGCATCCTGTACACTCTGCTCATCAGCTTCAGCTTTCACACTAATGAACATATTGTAATGTCTCCGTTCAGTTATAGGAAATCTACTCTAATTCGTCTACTGGAAATACCTGTTTAACAGAAATAACATTCCATAGATTTCTAAATCTATCCTAAAGGAGAGAAGGAGAAGGAGCTTTGTAGAAAATGTGCAGTTGTTCCACAAGATTAGGAAATAGTTGTTAAACTCTCCTCTCCATCTGCTCCCTTTTATAAGGACACTGTTAATGTTCCAGCAGAAACCTGCATGTCTGAGCCACCAGATTGATTTTACTGCTCGCCCACTTTACAGCATGGTACTGCTACAAACTGGTTGCGTCTAGAAGATAATGCTCTACACTCATACACTATAAAATACTTTTACATTCAGGAATTTGGCAGACACCCTTATCCAGAGAAAATTATTCTTTTTTTTTTTGTCTAATTACACACTACATCTAAGTAGTTGAGGGCTTTGCTCAAGGGGCTGACAGTGGTAACTGGGCGGTCTCAACCCCCCCAGTCTTAACCACTCAGCTCCCCCTGGTCCGAACACCAACACCATCATAAAACACCAACATACATACAGTCCTGAACACTTGCTAACTCTCCTACAGAGAATAATTACAGAGCATTTCAGAGATGGATTTTAGTCCTACTGTACATTTGACTACTTCATCTCAAGCCATTATTTAAGTTCTGCAATCTTTTTATTTTTTACCTTCAAGATATATATATATATATATATATATATATATATATATATATATATATATATATTATGGTGCCTTAGGAAAATATTCATGAGAGAACTAATGAAAACTCTGAATATATTGAATGAAACGTGAGAATATTGAATGGATTCGAATATATTGATTGAAAATATATATATTGAATGAATTCTGAATATATGGATTGAAATCTGATATATTGAATGAAAAGTCTGAATATATTGAATGAAAATATATATTCGACGGAGATTAAATAGGGGGGTGCAATCTGTGGCAGGGGGGCATTTTAGCGCATAACACCGGTCTTCCGCGGTGAAATAGCGAATATATTTCTTCATCCGTCGTCTGATACTGAGTGCGGCTTGTGCCACCACTTTGGGCCGGACACGCACTCATCAATGTGTTCACCATCTCTTCATTTCTCACAATTGCAGTAACCAAGTTTCTCGCCGACTCACTCATCCTTCCTAAAGATGGCGCTGTGTTTCGATGACGTCATGTTTCATTCCATATATTCAGACTTTTCATTCAATATATTCAGACTTTTCATTCAATATATCAGATTTCAATCCATATATTCAGAATTCATTCAGTATTCTCACAGTTCATTCAATATATTCAGAATCTTCATTCAATATATATAGAGTTTCAATCCATATATTCGGAATCCATTCAATATTCTCAAGTTTCATTCAATATATTCAGAGTTTTCATTAAGTTCTCTCAAGAATATTTTCCTAAACGGCATGCCATAATATATATATATATATATATATATATATTTATTTTTTATTATTATTTTTATTTATTTATTTATTTATTTATTTTCTGCAATGAGGCAAACGTAGATTACACTTACAGTAGGCTGCCAGTTTATCACTGTGTAGGCTGCATTTCTATATCATGATACACTTTCTTCAATCATTGTCTTGTTTATTAGGTTTCACTTCACATTAGAACCATGAATTCGCTTGATAATGTATGGCACTAATCTGCGTACCTACTTTATGTGTGCATCACAAAAAAGATTTAAAAAAACAAAAACAATATGAACAATATCAAGCCTGGCTGTACATTTTTACTTGAGTTATTTCTATGACAACACACACGTAAAAAATAATAATAATAATAAAAAAACATTTGAAGAGAGACAAATTTGAAATATAGGTATTTAGGTATTTCTTATTATAATATATATTTTTTTAAAGATTTGAGTATTTATTATTATTAATAACAATGTATAATCTTATATTTCTAAACATTACGAGCTGAAAGATGTCTTGTTCTGTTGGAAGGAGAATCCAGCTATGGAGACCAAAACCGCCCAGAGGAACAATTTAACATGAGACTCTATGTGGCTTAATTCATTTTTAGCGTCATTTGAGGAACTGCACAAACTGAACTGTTTTTTTTTTTTTTTAGAACCGGAGGTTGGGCCCTTGGATGGTGCAGGGTTTCTGTGTGATGAACTGTCCTATCCTGGGATAGACTCTGGCTTCACTGTGAATTTAATCAGATTAAAAGTCAGACAGAAAGACTGGATGAATTGATATGGACTGTTATCCTCTTTGGTATTCATGCTACAGCTCAGAATCTTTCCATGTTAAGCTTACAGTCGCAGGCTAAATCTTGATTCAGATTTTCAGTACCCAGCGAGTCCACATGTTTTGGCAAGAGCATTAAGATATCATGGAACTGCAGTCACATATAAACCTTCTCTCTTGATGTGACAGAAAATCATGCAGCTGTATTACAGTAGGTGGAACTTGTACAGTATATCACACAAAAATACATCCTTTAGCAATGTGACTTATATACTGTACTATAGCAAAGTGCTATACTGTATACGCTGTTCTGATACATCCAAGGGGTGTTCAAGCAAAACCAAGACTTTTGATTGTGCAGAATAACAGAACACAGTTATGAGAGTAATACGCGTCTACACTAACGCACTTATCCCAGAGTTTCACTAGTGCTTGGACACCATCAAGATAGAGAGTTTTCTCGGTACGCCAGAGTCATGATCGGACTGCCTGCCTGATTCTCGTCTGAAACACTGGCCTCCCAGGAACTCCCTTAGTGGCCCAAACATGTTGAAATGTTTTCGAGCGAGGTCAGGCTGGTAGAGGGGATGTTTGTGAATGTTTCTGTGTACAGTTCGCATACAGTATGACAGAGATGGCGACAAGTCATGTGTCGAGTTTCAAGGATCGGGCGTTCCACATGCTAAATGTTCACAGGAATGACTGCAGTGATCCTGGTCGAGCCACCTCGACCAGGATCATTCCCAGCTTTATCAAACATTTTATCAGATAGTCTCAGCAAAATATAGCAGATTATTTCAAATGACAGTGTTTAACATTGATTCATTGATTGAGTCCTCTTGCCTTGTACTATGGTTTACACCAGAACTTTTGACACCCTTCTTCCAGTTCATATATTTCACCTAAAATTATTACCACCACACTGTTAATATCTGGCTAACAAAAAATTCCCGTCCCTTTCATTGTGTGCATATACGTACTGTAGTATGGATGCGCATAAAATGATCAAACAATACTTTTCCAGCTATTTCTATGTTAATTTAGTACAGTACGGTTCCGTATGTAATTATGCAAAATAATCGTCCATGCCCAAGCCTTAACCTCAGGATTTAGGTTAAAATATTGTATTCTTAACAGAATTCATGATTCCATTAGTCATCACAAGAGCTGCTCTATTTCATAAAGCATATTCATTACTATTCTTCTTACCAAATATCCAGACTTCATGAATCGCCCTCTGAACAGTTGTAGCTCCAGTGATGCTTAGTACGCCTCAGATGCTACATTTGGTGAGTCGTAGGCATTTTTTGCCAACCTTCATTACAAATGCGGAGCCTTAGGCGGTTACCATCGTTCTTTTCAGCCTCATGAATTATTTCCAAGAGCACCTGCAGCTGGTCATCGCTCAGATCTGGGAGGAGATCAAATCCCCTGTCTGTTCTCATGCAGGTGAGTATCCATCCATTTTCATCTCTTTGAGCTCAGTTGTATTCGATGGGGAAAAAAGGATCCCGTCAGAGCTGTCAGGAGGAATCTGTAATAGCTTCATGACCCTACAGCAATAAATTCCATTTACTTAATTGATAGGCAGCTTCATCCAAAAGGACTGAGAATCAGAATACAACCTAAGCGCGCTGATTTGGGGATTCGAATATTAAGCATGTATCCGTTGTTACTCATAAATTCGTTTTAAAACACTTCTTCTGTGAGTCGTGCATTATTTATGAAAACGGTTTGTTTCCAAAGTTTTATGTAAGACTCAGTTTTCCTGCTTAGCTCAGTGCTACGCCAACCCAGGGCATTTCACCTCAGCCTTCATCTGTATAATCTCAAGTATTTTCCAATTAATTTGGAATCCAGGCACCATTTCTTAGTTTAATTATCGAGTCTGCAATTGTGTCATTAATTCAAGCAACAGGATATGTTTCGTGAATGGTGACATCGATTCCTTTGTTAATGAATCTATTCATCTTAGACAGACTTTACAAATTCCGTATCCTTGCAAAGTCTGGCCAACAATTTACTGTAACTAACACTTTGCTGAGATTTGCATGCAGTAATTTCCGGGGTTTGTTGTTGTTGATTCTTACTTTGTGTTGCAAAAATCTCATATTTCTTTTTCTCGCCCTTTCCCTGTTTTGGCACTGATCCTGTCAGCCGACCGAATTTGCAATTAAACCTTCTGCACACGGATCATCACCTCCTCACCTCCTGTCAGTTACACTTATTCCCGACGTTAATGTCTAATTAAAGGCTTCTTTACTAACGTTGCGAGCAACATGATGTGTGTCAGGTGAATTAACTACATTCATACTGTACTGTATGTCTGCCGTATTCCTAGACCCATCACACTCTCAATAATAACTATTATTATTAAAACTGAAGAATCTATGTACAGTATGTTAAGTACAACGCTTTTAATTCACTTGACAAATGTGTTAACATTCTCTAATATGCAAAAAAAAAAAAGACTTTTTTTTTTTTCTCACTTGAAAGAACAAACTAATTTGAAGTACATATAAGAAGAACCACCTGTTCGTTTAAAGAAATGATTTGTAAATGCAGATTGCGTTTATAAATTTCGTTAATAAATCACTTAAAGGTGCGTGAAACATAAAAAGTATTAGATAAAAATTTGATGGTTTTGGCAAAACACAGATACACCGATACTGATGAAAACATCTGTTTTAGCCGTCTTTTACACAAATCCCAGAAATTATTCCATTTAAAGGTGGCACGATGGCTTAGCTGTTAGCACTGTTGTCTGGCGCCTCCAGGGTCTGGGTTCGATTCCTGGCCAGGTTTGATTCTCGTCCCTGTGTGCATGGAGTTTGCATGTTCTCGCCGTGCTCGGTGGGTTTCCTCTGGGTTGTCCGGTTTCCTTCCACAGTGCAAAGACATGCAGATTAGGATAGTTGGCGTTTCTAAATTGCCCATAGTGTGTGAATGAGTGTGTGTGTGTGTGTGTGTGTGTGTGCGCGCCCTGTGATGGATTGGCACCCCTTCCAGTGTGTACCAGGCCTTGTGCTTTAAGTCTCCTGGGATAGGCTCCAGTCCCCAGCGACTCTGTATGCGGGATAAAGTATTCATTCCATTTAATGCTCTTAAATGTTTTCTTTAATATTCACCTTTAATATTAAAGCAATAGGAATCTGAATCTTTAACAGAATATACAGTATTTGTAAATGATTTTGGCTATAGTTTGTTATATGTCTGTCTCTTCTTTTTGACATCTTGTTCAAGAGAAAACTTGACAAAATAAAAATCAACATGAATTGAACCAACCTTTCAAGTGCAACAGATTTTATTTTTTTATGTCATGGATAAATGCTTTTTTTTTTTTTTGCTTTGTTCTACTGTCCTTATTAGCTTAGTGATTGTCTTTTTATGTTTAGAGCATTAGGCAGACACGCTTATCCAGAGCTCTCATTAGGTCAAAGAGAAGTGAAGAACCCATCCCCCCATCCCCCCCCCCCCTTACACAAAATATATTCATTCAATTTCACTGTACCTTGTTCTTCCACAATAAAGAATTCATCCAAGTTTCTAGCTATTTGTTGAAATGCCCGCTGCTGGATTTCCTTCAGGCATTGTGTACAAAGCGTGGTGATACACTCTGGGTTTTCAGGCTTGTTCTATACATCAGACAGCCAGAGCATTACAAAGCCTATTGGGTCGGTTCCCCTGTGGCATGATTCTATGAGACCTGTTGTGTGCTGTGGTGTCTCGCACCAGGATCCTTTGGGTTCTGTGGGTTGCGGAGTGGAGGTTCTGTGGATCGAATTTGTTTATCAGATTGGATTTGGGGAACTTGGTTGACCAGGTCGATGGCCTTGGCTCTTTGCTTGCTGGGCCCCGTGTGTGGTGGGCTTTGGTGCTCCAGTGCTTTCTATTATGTCTAGCATTCACATTTTTCAATCTTTCGGTCCCCACAGGCATGGGTAAGCTTTGTGTGCCCATGCTCCTGTTTACTGGTATATTATTGAGTTAAGTTAAGCTTTAATTTGTCACATATACATTCATTCTTCTTTGCATATGCCAGTGTAACTGGGTTCGGAGCCTGATACAGCACCCCTCGAGCAGATAGGGTTGGGGGCCTCGCTCAAGGGCCCAACAATGACAACTGTTGTTAATATTCTGATGCTATGTGGTATTAATGTTATGGCTGATTGGTGTAAATATGTCTTCTACTGTATGTGTCATGTACGTCTAGCGTTTCACTGCTTTTAAAGAGTAAGAGAACTTTATCTTACTTGAAGCTTAGGCACAACTTCATGCGAGTGCGTTGTTGAACACGTCCTGCTAATATACTGTAAGTCTTTAAAAGGTGATAAAAGCTCATGCATTCAGAATAGACACAGGGAATGCATTTCATAAAGAGATTCTTTCTCATTTTTAAAGGTTTTGCATGAAGGTTTTGCATGAAGGATTTGCATGATGCATGGATGAAACTGTTTGTTTCAAACAGGTTTTAAACAGATTACCATAATCACGTCAGAAAAAAAAAAATATTCATCATATCCGGTACATATTTCCTATTATGTCAGAGTGATGAAAACTGTATCTACTGTAATTTTACAATCCCATTTTTGCATTTTGCAGTTCACCACACTGCAAGTCTCTGGCATGGTCAATTTTAAGCCCTAGTGAGCATTTTTTATTGCACCCCCCCCCTCCTCCCCAATCTGATGCTAACTACAGAACAAAATTTTAGCATCAGGAAATTAGTAATGGATTTGTCCTTAAAGGTTTTTTAATAGTCATAATTATGAGCCTGAAACACTTCTCAACACCTGATATTCAGCTCCTTGCCCTTTTTTCTCTCATAGTGTGTAAACGGTCATTTCCAATTACCCTCCCAGCTGACCCCTGAGCCCCCGCTGCCATGGAAACATTACAAGCGGTACCTTTAATCTGCAAGGATTCTTCCTTTTTTTTTTTTTTTGCTCTTTAATATGCTCGGTAAAATCGAAGCTGCAATTACACAGACGAAAAGCTTGCTGCTCCATTATCGTGCTCATCAGTACTTAAACAAATAGTTGTTCGCTGGCCTGCAAAACCATTTCAGTGCAGCCATTACAGCCCGCTCCATCCTGCTCGTGTGCACCATTGATGAAGATAAACGTGTTCGATAGACCGTGGATTCCGTCCACTAATTTAAATGCCACTTGCAAGATATAATCTTTGCAGGTGATCCGCAGCACCTTAATTAAACAGCGCGAGTCTCTATATATTTATCACGTAATGTGCGTTTTTGCGGATGATTTAAAAAGCTGATATGCCTTAAAAACTTGTTGAGTGTGCTCGATTGCTACGTACTGAGTAATTATTTGGTGGGAAAGCAGATGAATACTAACTTTACTAAGTACACTGTGATGTGGGTTATAGGCGGCATGGTGGCGTAGTGGTTAGCACTGTTGCCTTGCACCTTCTGGGTTCGTTTTTCCTGTGCTCTCCGGTTTCCTCCTACATTCCAAAGACAGTGTGCAGATAAGGTGTTCTAATTGGTGTTCCCAAAATGCCCATAGTGTGTGAATGTTGACCGGTGGTTGTACAAAATGCAAATAAAGACAATGGTCACCACTGGCCTCCACAGTTGGATTACAGAGGTTCCTGGATGGATGGATGGATGGATGTATTGTGGGTTATTGATATAAAAAAGAAAAATGGCAGGTTAACATACTCAAACCAATTAATCAGAACATAAAGTAGGTTTGTAAGATCAGGATAGGCTCCCCATCATTTCTGATAAATCCCGCCTTCTGCATTATGATTGGTTACAGGAATTCAGTCTCATCTATGATTGGTTAGATGCTAGACTGCCTACCTGGAAGAGATTGGAAATCTGCCAGAGGAACAATCCTCTTCTAAATGTCAGCAAGACAAAGGAGTTGATAGTGGACTTCAGTACAAAGCAGGAGAGGAACTACACGACTACCAGTGGACAGTTTCCGATACCTCTGTGTTCACATCATGCAGGACCTGTCACGGTCCTGTCGCATCCACACCGTGATGAAAAAGGCTCGGCAGCGACTTTCCCACCTCAGACGCCTGAGAGACTTCAGACTGCCCTCCAGGGTGCTCAGGAAGTTCTACTCCTGCACCATAGAGAGCATCCTGATGGGAAACATCACGACCTGGTTCGGGAACAGCACCATGCAGGACAGAAGAGCTCTACAGAAGGTGGTGCGGTCATCCACACCGAGCTCCCTGACCTGCACTCAATCTACAGCAAGCGGTGCTGGACCAAGGCCAGGAAGACGGTGAAGGACCTCAGCCACCAAAGCAAATGGACTGTTCTCACAGAGTTTATCGATCAGGAATGGAAGCAAATTTTCCTTGCTGGAAACTCATCACGTCTCCCAATGGATCAAGTGATCATTCATTCATCTTCTATACCACTTTCTCCTGTATACAGGTTGCGAGGACTGGAGCCTGTCCCAGGGGGTCACTAGGCAGGGTACACCCTGGACAGAGTGCCAGTCCACTGCAGGGCACACACTCATACAAAACCGGCAATTTGGAAACGCCAATTAACTTAATCTGAATGTCTTTGGACAGTGGGAGGAAACCCACCAAGCACCAAACTCGAACCCGGACCCTGGAGGTACTATACGAGGCCACAGAGAAAGTGTTTACATGGTTAACTGAACCTATTTAAACTGTTAAACAGATTATCAAAGGTTTACACCGTCCCTCTCATTCTGATTGGGTCAGACTGTTCAGATTGAGGTGTTCACATGATACGGTTTCATTCTGATCGAACTATTATTCTGATCATTACTGGAATATTAAAGTAAATGTAAACACACCTAACAGACCTGTTTTTTTTTTTTTTTTCATTTGTGATTGTTTTCCTCTTCGCACATCTTAAACTTTTACTACTTTTTAAAGACGATTAGTTGCACTTTTGGCGCACTCACACCAACTCAGGAAGTTTTTTTTGTACTTGTTAGACTTTCTTTAATTGCATTCCTATTGTCTTTTGCACAATAGAGATTGTATATACCGTTGCTTACATTCACAGAATATTTTATGCTGATGTGAATGGATTTCGTTTTGGCTATTTCGTTATTTTTAGATCTCTTTATTTTTGCTAGGTGCTCTGGACTGCTGTTAATGTTTCCTTTTCAGCACATACTGTAGGTCAGAGGTGTCACAGCCTCAAGTGTTCCTCCCATTACTGACTCCGCTTCAGTTCTAACCTCAACTACTTCTGTCTTGAGCCGTCTGGATTTCTGCTGCTCTCTTTTATCACCTCCTTTTGATATAATTTATCACCGGGTGCTGTCACATCCATCCCTGTCCTGTTTACAGAGCTTGCTTTCTTTTGTTTAGACCTTGAAGATTGATTTACATAGTTAACCGCATCTTCCGGTGTTCTGACCTCTACCTTAGACTGTCACTGGGACTCTAATCCCTAATAAAGAGATGTATTTTCGTCCCACATACTTGAAGTTGTATTAATGTGATTATCGCGGACAAGGAGAATCTTCTACATGATGTGGGCGACCAGGGGCACCGCCGTTAAACAGAATCCATTATGTGCTTGTCTTGTATAAAACAGTGGAGATGATCAGGAAGTCTGTCGCCTGAGTCTAATGAAGAGCATGGCTCCACTGGCACATTACAACAACTTGGCTGGAAGTTACAGCCGCATCACCTGTACAGCCCTGATCTCGATCCAAGACATTTTCACATATATGGGCAATTAAAGAAGTTCCTGGGAGGCCAGATTTTCAGACGTGAAGCAGGCAGTCTGGTGCAAAGATCTTGAAGAAGGTCGTCCAGTATGCCTGTGAATGGCGATCCCAGCCGAAGTGGCTCGAAACCCACTGCAGTCATTCCCGTGAACCTTCAGCAAGTGGAACGCCTGATCCTTGAAAATCGACAGATCACTTTTTGCCAACTCGCAGAAGGGACATGTCCCTCTGTGGGAACTGTACACACAATCATTCACCAGCACCACTTGCACGTCACAGGAGTTATCGCCCCCATCCCCTGTACAGTCCTAACCGGGATTGGAGCGATCCAATCCATTGCCACATGTTTGGGCCATTAAAGTTCCTGAGTTCCAAGTGAAGGCAGTTGGATCATGGCTCCAGCATACTAAGACAACTTTCTATCTCTATGGTCTCCAAGCACAGGTGAAACACAGGGATAAGTGCTTTAGTGTAGCAGGCGATTATGTACAGTATATTCAGAAATAAAGAGAGCTCCCAAAGGTCCCGGTTACACTTGAACACCTAACTTCTATTTTTGTGAGCTTAAAATGCCTGAAAACAAGTATAAAGTGTGCTGTCAGCATCTTCTTTTTGAATAAAACTTGGACATTAAATAAAGCAGGGTTTTCTTTTTATGTTCAGACACTGCTGAGAAAAATCCCTTCCTCAGAGGACTGTTCAAATCTCTTTCTTGCTGTGTGCAACAGAAACAGTGTGAGATCTCGCTGGAAACTTTATGATGATATTAATATGAGCAGCATCATTCTATTTGAATTCTGAATACTTCTGTGGAAGCGGGTCATCCTGAGTGTATCACGTCTACAGTATGTTCCACACGAGTGAGCTTCGGGAAGCAGCTTTATATTTCTCGTGATGTCTTGCTGTGCTGATGTATATCAAATCCGAATAGAGCTCTTCCGTGCTATTTCCTCTGAACAACCTACCCATGGTATTGTAAAAGGGGGATCTCAGTGGTTAAGGTATTGGACTAGAGAGCAGAAGGTCCCAGGTTCAAATCCCAGTACCACCAAGTACCACTCAGATGTAAAAATAATAATAATAATAAAAATTTATATATCCATGCCCATACTGCCGTGCTGAACGTTGAATGTGTATTCACATAAATGTGAACTCACTAAACAATATGAACAGTTTGGAGAAGGAGTGACTCAGTAGTGCATTAGCTCATGTTGAACAAAGATCTGGCCTCTGTCTTTTTTTTTTCTTTTTTTTTCTTTAAAGTTATGCGTGATTGAGTTATGAATGTTCTAGACTCCCTCTAGTGGTAGATATAAGAAAAAGTCTGCTGCCCTTCCATGGTGTGGCTGCATGCACATGCTCACATCACCATGTGGCGCGTAAACTTGGAAAAGCCTGCAAATGGAATTAAGAACTCGATATGGCTAAATGGAATGTGCTGAGTCATAACTGTGCGGCAGAGCACAACTAAAACCACATCACGTTTGCTGATGATGATGATACAATAATAGTTGGTACAGTATATTATGTACTGAAATGGTTTTGCCATTTCAGAAGGGTAAAATTATTGGGCTGTTATCAGACAAAGATGGGTTAAGAACCCTTCAGCACATTATCAAAACCTTGGAAGAGCAGTGCTGCACAGTGCTTCCTCCTTTATGGAAGAAATGTGGTCGGGGGGGAAAAAACATAATGAATGGAGACCATTTAAACACTTGGTGAAATAATATGGTTACAGAAGTCAGCAGTAAAAACCAGAGCAATGTTTAATAGTGAAAGGCGAGCCTTTCCATACACACAATGTGATGAGAGCTAAACAGCTTTGTGTCCATAAGAAAACCACTTGTTAATGAGACTCATCAGAAGAAAGCTTCAATTTTGTGAGGAAGCATAAAGATTGGACTTTGGAGCAATAGAAAAGGTCATGTGATCTGATGAGTCCAGATCGACCCTATTCCACAGCAATGGGCGCGTCATGGTAAGATGGGCAAGAAGTGCTTGAAGCGATGCGCCCATCATGCATCGTGTCCACTGTACAAGCCTTTGGAGGCGAGGTTATGACCTGGCGTTGTTTCAGGTGGTCAGGCTCAGCAATGTTATGTGGCAATAAAATGAAGTCAGCTGACGACCTGAATGTTCTGAATGACCAGGTTATCACATACATGGAGTTTTTCAACCATCACGGCACGAGTATAACCCAGGACTTCAATTGTGAACTTGTGGTTCTGGGTGCATGTGGAATCATTTTCTAATCATAGATAGATGGATGGATGGATGGATGGATGGATGGATGGATGTGTATTCCCACCTCATGCCCTGTATCACTCTTTGTCAGCCAGGTATGTTTATTGTGGTATAGTTACAGTACAGAGATAATGGTACAGCAAAGAAGTTTCAAATATGCTAACTCATCAAACTGGAAAAGCACATGCAAACTGAAGGAATACCATACAGACATACCAACTCAGCAAGCATGCCAGGGACCATTATTTAGATAAATTGTAATCTATTAGCAACATTGATCCATACAAACTGACCGCAGAAAGTTTAGCGCTGACTCAGCATTGCTTCCCCCAACCTTGGATATTACAATTTGTCTTGCTAACCGTATACACTAATCAGGAATAATATTAAAACTATTCACATTAACAGCACCTAGGTTTTGGGTTTTCCTTGTCCCCTGGGGCATGACTCCATCAGACCTCTTGGAAGGGCGTTGTTGTATCAGGACATTGACAGTGCTATGAATTACAGGATGGGCCCCTATGGATTGGATTTGTTTGGACGGCACATCCTATGGGTTCTCGATCAGATTGAGGTCTGGGGAGCTTGGAGGCCGGGGCAGTAACGTTGGGCTCTTCGACGTATGTGTCTGTGGGCTGTGGTGCCTTTCTATCATGGCCAGGATTTATTTTTTCAGTAATAAGTAAATGAACGCACTAGTGTTAAAAACTGACTGCTGTGTTTGTTTCCAAAGTAAAAATAACCCCTGCAGACAGAGGGCAGCAAGAGTTTGTCTACATACTAGGCATAATCACATGCTGTCAAAATTCCTATGGTTTTGTCATGTACACTGCTAAAAACAAATCAAACCAAGAAAGTGCAGTGAGACTTTATTGAATTCCAAAGGTTGTTGCTCATGACAGAGTAAAATACCAGAATAAGTAAAACCATTGGGGGAAAATGGCTTTTAAACCTCGGCATGAGATAATGCTCATGCATTCATTGACTGCTTTGTTAAACGGAACTGTTTGTGCTTTTTAATAGCATATTTCATTATGCTCCTCTTCTTTGTCTATGTCTTTTCAAATTCATTTCAGTCTTCCTCATTCTTCATCTGTGGTTCACTGTGGAATGCCTGTGAATAGATCGTGCTTAGGAACACTCTTTAATCTTTGTCTACTTTGGTCCTTGACCAGCAACCTATACTGTATGTTTCCTTTGTTCTGTGCATAGAACAGTCAGACACCATTGTGTACTACTGCACGTGTCTCCTGGTTGGCCAACGTGTTCGGGCAGTCCAAGCACAGTGGACAGATCTAGCTTTTTGTTCACTGTCATTTAAACTTAACAGTAACTTCAGTCATGTGGCTAAGACTACGTAAAGTTGCACTCGATATTATTCGACCCCCATTTCAGTTTATTAACTTTTTTGCGAAAATTACTAACTTGCAGATGTTTGTAATAAATTGGTGAAACAGGAATAACTTGAATAGCTCAACACAAAAACTATACGTAACAAGTGATTTCTCCAAATTCCACACAATTTGAATTTGGAGTATTAAAATCTTAATCATTACAGCAGTCTCAGAAATAATAAAAAGACCCCTGAATAAAATCCTTCATTACAGCACACATGTGTAAATCAGGCGTTGTCTCAAGCACACCTGATGCAACCAGTTAGATGCTTCAGATATGCTTAATTTAGAAAACATCAAATATCTGGACTTTCTAGAGATTTACTTATTGTGATGTTTGGCTACATGTCAGAAATGGCTAAGTCAAGAATTTTGTCCATAAACAAGGACAAGGATATAAAAAAAATAGCAAAGGTACTAAATATTTTTTGAAATACAGTAGTGAACCTATTTTGCAAGTTAAAAGTTAAAAGAGCAGTGGACGTGAAAAAAAGAGGAAACTATCACCTGCTGCTACTAGATTTCTGAGGAGGCAAGCATACTGAACACTGAGCGTCACCCCAAGACCTACCCCGCTACTGACCCTAAAACCAAACAAGCAAAAAAAAAAATCAGTTCCAATATGCTAAAAACCATCTAAAAAGTAACAGAAGTTAGGGAATTCTGTTCTTTGGACTGATGAAACAAAACTTGAACTTTTTGGGCCCGTGAATCAGCGGTATGTTAGTACTGTAGGAAAAAGATGAAAAGTGCACCCTGCCTACAATAAAGCATGCCGGTGGGTCGGTGATGCTCTGGGGCTTCTTTGCTTCCTGTGGCACTGGAAACCTGCACAGCCTGCAGGGCTAGATGGATTCAATCAAGTATCCTTGAAGGAAACATCATGCCATCCGTGAGGAAGCTGAAAAGCTTCTGTGTCTGTGTATGCCGAGCATACTTCGGAGTCTACCAAAGATGATTTTAGATGAAGTCCTGGACGGTTCTAAAGTGGCCATCACAGTCTCCTGACTTAATCCAATAGAAAATCTTTGGTTGTATTTGAAATAAGAAGTTGCAGCACTCAGACCCAAAATCTGACTGAACTAGAGGCCATTGCTCAAGAAGAATGCGCTAGGATCTCTCAGAAACATCTCTCTGACTATACATCACGTTTGCAGCAGGTCATAATAGCTAAAGGGGGCTCTATTAAGTACTGATGAAGTTCTTCATCAGAGGGTTGGATAATTTTGATACTTTAGTTTTCATTAAAAGTGGCATTGTGTGTTAAATTTGGAGAAACCGCTTGTTATATTAGTTGTGCTAAGTTAGTTAAATTGCTCTTGTTGTAATTACTTTTTACAAACAGGTGCAAGTTATTAATTTTGGCCAAAAATATTTTTTTATTGGGGTCGCATAAATCATAGTGCAACTGTAAGTAGATAACTTAATCTGTTAGAATTATAAGGTGTTGCCTGCATTCGACACAGTTTTTGTGACAGACAGACAGACAGACAGACAGATAGATAGATAGATAGATAGATAGATAGATAGATAGATAGATAGATAGATAGATACCTATTAATGTCCAAATAAAGAGTACAAAAATTGATATCATAAAAAAAAACCTTATAAACATTATAAGGAAAATAAGAAAATGTTAATAAATCAATTTCGACAAAAAAAACTTCAACATTGAAAATATGTGCCTCTGATGGTCCTATCATAGCATCAATGCTGGTGCGACTACTGACATCTTTAGTTACATTATACAGTGGTGCCTCAACATTCAAATTTAATATGTTCTGCCGAGTTCTTAAGGTAAAATTTCATATTGCAAAACTCATTTTCCCATAGTATATATATATATATAATATATATATATATATATATATAATATATATATATATATATATATATATATATATATATAGGTAATTGCAAAGTGCATTATAAGGTTTTAGGGACAAAGTAACGATGCATTTCATTCCAATTGGAACAATACAGGGGTCCAAAAATATGTTAACAGTGGCTATCTACAGTACGGCCTTTTTTAAAACTGTAACTGAATTATGGCAGCAATGAGTAGTACTGTGGTACCTCAGCATACAAATGCCTTAAGAATCTTTCCCTTAAGGACTGAAATTTTGCAAGAAATTTGCCTCAGCATACAAAGCATTTTCGGCACACGAACGAACAAGGCAAACTGGGGGAAACCCAGTGCCTAATATATTTAAGTTAGAGTTTTAAAAAAGGCCATAGCCACTGTTAACATGTTTTTGGGCCCCTGTATAGTTCCAATTGGAATGAAATGCATCCTTACTTTGTCCCTAAAACCTTATAATGCACTTTGGCTAACGTGTCAAAAACCGATGTAAAAAACGTTGTTTTTTTACAACGTTAATGTTTACAAAGCTATATAAAACAGGAAATGGTAAAATAATCACTGAAATGGATGAGAGTGCTTTAATTAATTTTCCTTTTAAGTGCGAGCTCGATGTTGATGACGTCATCAAACGTGCCTTCAGGCGCATTTCGAGACGTTTTGTCACTTGTGGCGTTCCATACTCTCTCTCTCTCTCTCTCTCTCTCTCTCTCTCTCTCGCTCGCGCTCTCTTTCTCTCTCTGTGTGTGTGTGTGTGTGTGTGTGCGCGCGCGCGCCCGCGCTTCAGACAGATAGTGGGTTTGGCTTGCTGAAGAGGAGAAAGCGCTTTGGAGCCGAGCTCAGTAAACACACTCCCACACACACACACACACACAGGCACGCATAGTTCGGGAGGATTTCCCCCTTTTTTTCTGGTAAGACCATAACAATAATATGAATCAGTTTGCGCTCTGATTTATTTATTTGTTTATTTCTTTGAGGTCAAAGTGACACGGGGTGGTAAAGTGCACGAGCTTCGTGCGGGGTTTTGGGGGTAAAAAGTTGTGCAGTTGGGCATTAATGCGGAGTTTGCGCGCGCGCGCGCGCGCGTGTGTGTTTGTTTGAGTGAGTTTTAAACAGTTACACGGATTTAAACACTGCAGTGATGTGTGTGTGTGTGTGTGTGTGTGTGATGCTGGCAGCAGTGTGGGAGTTACAATGTCTTGTTAAAAAAAACATTACAGAAACATCTGGATTAAGTACTGATGCGCGCGAGCTGTGTGTGTGTGTGTGTGTCCGTTTACGTATGTGTGCACGCTAAACAATGTTGCGCAACTTTTGCGGATCAACAAGCGGGAGCGTTCACACTCAACATCACGGCTTGATTTGTACAGCTTAGACTGTTAAACACATAAACACACCCACACACACACCCACACCCACACACACACACACACACACACACACACACTGTTCGAGTGCAGGTGGCGTTAAAGTAAAGTCTGCTTAAGTGCTATACAGTAAACTGTTGCAGTCTCGATTAAACATCTGCATCTACAGTATCTCTACAGTGTTAATGAACAATATCACTGAGTAAGATATGAATAGTGTTTAGATACAAGTTTGTTCTACAAATGATGCTGAACAGTGAGAAGTCCACTGTGATCTAGAAATACATTTGTGTTGGAGATAATACAGCACCATAAGTGTCAATCAAACCCTGACGTCCACTCATTCATACATACATATAGAGTATTATACAGTATGGGGATAGGGTCTGTCCATGTGCCAGCTGGCATACCGGGCTCCCCATCCCGGAGGTACTGTATATCTGCCGTTTCAGTGGCAGTTACTTACAAGGTCGGTTTGGTAGCTCGACACTTGTCTGTATCTGAACACTTGGGGGTAAAACACCTTGCTTAAGGGTCTAACAGTAGCAGCCCGAGGCTCGAACCATGGAGCTCCTGATCAGCGGTCCAACACCTTAACCATCAGAGAGAGAGAGAGACGCAGCGGGAAGGATTTCTTTTTGGCTTAATTTGCAATTATAAACATAGTGGTGTTGAAGTTCCTCTCACATTTTAGCTCATATGAACGGTTTTCGATATTCGATCGAGAAATAACATATTAAATAAAGCTCTTAATAAATTTTTTACAATATATTTCATTTTTGTTTTGTATTGATTGACTTATGTATATACATGTACACTAAGATACACTATAATAACATCATAAGATGTAATATGAGTTACATCATTTTAAGAATACAGCTATTGTATTGTTGTATCGTCAGAATTAAACTGCCGTAGTATTCAATACATTTTTATAATAATAATAGAAATAGTAATAATAATAATTACTCCTTACTATTCCGGTGACTGGGTTGGTACATGTACATGTATGCTCCTGCAGGATGTATTTTTTTAAAGAAGCAAGAAGTGTATCATGAGGGTTGCTGCTCTCTTACAGACAGCAGTGATATCAAAGCTGTAGCGGTACTTTGTTAGTATATTAGTGGTGAAACCAGCATTGAGTGTAGTTGAAAGTGTAGTGTAGGTTGAATATGTGGCCGATAAATGCGCATTCTAACAACACGGTTGTTGGTTATGAATAGCAGATGTTGTTTTAAGGTGATTTACTGTACGATTTTCCTGCGGGATTAAGGCCACTCTCAGATGTGGGCGTCCTTTGTTTTTACAAAGAAAAATGACACAAGTGGACCATCAAGGAAGGAAAACCTTAAAAAAAAAAAAAAAGACCATGATATGCTCGTAACAAGGAATACGCATTCAGTGGTAAGTACTAGTTGGGCTACAATGACTGTGTACTTCTGTTTGGCAGCTGTGACAGCTGTGACACACTGATGATCGATTATGGAGTGGTTACTGTGTCCCACTACTACATTAAATTGTTGTTAGAGAAATACTGTTGTCGGCACATCCATTAAATAAGACGTAAAATGCTTTTAGTTACTGTAAAAGTATAAAATACATACTATGTCGATACACAAGTGGTACATTTTTGTATAGAAATGTCATCGACATTTGCATGAAAACTGGCATATTGGTAAAGAATGGGATATGCAAATAAGTAAAAACCACATAATGGCCATCATTCACACCGGTGTCCTATGTGAACTCTGCTTAAAAAAGTGTTTGGTGCCACTTTACAGCTCTTCTTTGCCCAATCTGTAACTGCTTGCTTGCGTCTTTTTCTTTTTCAGTCAGAAATGTTTCTTTGTTATAATGAATTGTCATGTGAATCTTGGATATTAATAACTTAACACCCAAGCGGCACAGGTACGTGCTGGCAACTCAGCATAGGTCAATGATGAAAAAAAAAAAAATAATAATTATACTGTGTATTTGGCAGCACGTGGTGTAGTGGTTTGCACTGTCGCTTTGAACCTCCAGGGTCACGGTCCGATTCCCGGCCAGGCTCGATTCCCGTCTCTGTGTGCATGGAGTTTGCATGTTCTCCCAATGCTTGGTGGGTTTCTTCCAGGTACTCCGGTTTCCTCCCACAGTCCAAAGATATGTACTGTAGGTTAGGCGAATTGCCATTCCTAAATTGGCCGCAGTGTGTGAGTGTGTGCATGTTTGTGTGCCCTGCGATGGATTGTACCCCGTCTCGTGCCCTAAGTCTCCTGGTATAGGCTCCAGGCCCCCTTGACCCTGAATACAGGATTAAGCGGTATAGATGAGTGAGTGAGTATATTTGGGTTTTCGCATTTGTCAGATATAAGAGAAAACTTTTACCACTATCAGGAATGAAAATAGGAATGAAGTTGCAAAAATGTAGATCTCACAGAATGAGCATTTTTTTGGGGTCATAGAAACAACTGAAAACAACCCTAGAAACATATGATTGTGTGTATTTGTGCTGTTTCATTGCCGCTGTGACCCTGTGTGTAATGTTTCGCTCAGTGGTGTTTAGGGAGGTTGGTTAAAATGAACTAAAATTCAGTTCATTATCTTGCCTAATTTGTGCTGAAAAAAGTTATGTCATTCTATACTGTACAATCCTGACCTCTATATATGTTTATATAAAGGCTACAAAGACTCCCAATATTTAGATCATACACAGTGCATTAGCTGTCATCATCTCAGTCCTGGAGGGCCAGTCTTCAACACCTCAACACCCTCCCCGAACCTAGTAATTAACAGATTAGGTGAATCAGCTGTGTTCGAGCAGAATAATTACCAAACTATGTTGGATACCGGTCCTCTAGGACCAAAAGCTGAAGATCCCTGATGTAGTAATGAAGTACACAATAGTCCATGAACAGACTCTGTATGTAGAAACGGTGTATTTAAACTGCATTAATCAAAGTGCATTAATGTAAATCTTGCGATTTGAATTACAGCTGGCAATTCAGTCTGAGCTCCTGTTACGGAAATTCATTTGCACTTTCTGTCCAATCAGATTAGAGAACTCAACAGTGCTGTTGTAGAAGTATACTGTATTTGGTTGAAAAAAAAAATAAAAAAGAATCCCACGTAAACGCTAACGAAGGGGATTCAGGTCAATAAACACCTGGAAGGAATTTGCTGTTTGTATTCAAGTAATTCTACAATTGAATACAGGAATTAATGATTACATTAGGATTTGTTGGTGGAGTGAAGTGGAGACAGAGTCCTGAACAGAACCGACACAAATATATAATATTAGTTCAGTTCACTTCAGTTCCTTGTAGAATTAATTATATAAAACTTTTCCCTGACCTTCTGCACTGTTGTGATTCCCATACACTCCTTTGTTCTGTAAATACTCAGAGCTGCGCTGTAAATAATAAACCACCTCTGGAATAAAGTGCAGTTTGTAGTTAAGGCCCTTACATGTTGTACTATTGAATAGGGAATTCATGCCAGAGTAACTTAAATGGTTTTGTTCTGCATTTGGTGTCTTAGAGACTACAAAAACCAGTTGTTGTTATTATTATATAAATCTCAAGTAACACTCCACTTCTGTCCAATAAAACAATTTTTATCAGATTGTCTCCCTAATTTAGTCTTATTATTATTATTATTATTATTATTATTATTATTATTTAGTCATATCTAATTATTATAAGTCATATTCCTCCCCGTCACTAGGGGGCGCTCCCACATTAAGGCTACTACTACCACACAGCCGGGAGGGCCGAATACTATCACGTGTTTCCTCCGAACCACGTGACGCCAATCGACAGCTTCTTTTCACACTGCTCGCTCACGCACCGTTGGGGGCGGAGTAACACACTCGGAGGACAGCGCTATCCGCTCCTTCCGCTTGCGCGAGCTCACAGACGCCCCTGACTGGCTGTAGAGCCGTGATTAATGTGGGAGCACTAAGTACCTCTCATCCCTCCCCTCTGAGAGGGCTCGGCCAATCAGCTCTCTCTAGACCTCCGGCTGCGAGAGGTTACAGCACCACCCGGGATTCGAACCCGCGATCTCCACTGCGCCACTCGGAGCCCCAACAGGACATTATTACTGTATACTGAGCTTTTAGCTGTCTGCGACTCGGTGGGTTCATCCAGCGGAGAATCTCGTTAGTGAGTTTTCTCTATAGAACTTCTCTGGTCATGTCGCGACTACCATGACATCAGTCACAACAGGATGGCAGAAGCACTATTAACCCACATTAGACTACTGTGTATTTTCTTTGATAATTATGTGGTGTTATGTGTTATCACGAGGTGTATTTCAGAGCCAAAAAATAACAAAGATTACCTGATGATCCCCTGATTACATATCAAATTACACCCCTGATGCTTTTTCATACAGATAAAAGAGTAACCTAGCCATTAATAGCTTCTGTTCTGCTGGTTATTTTTATATCCAGTATGTTGTGGTGGACTTTGCAACTTATTCAGAAGAGATACAAGCGTGTGGAAATGGATGGAGAAGGTAAAAAGGATAGTAATTTGCAGAAGTCTGATTTGATACCCTAACGTGATTACCTTGTTACCTCGTTAGATGGTGTATTTCTTCCTGGATTTGTTGCCGTCCACTAGTGATAATGTTAGCCCATTCAATGTTTCTGTTGCAAATGAGACAATGCTATGGTCCATGCTTATACGCTTTATAAAATGATGTGCAGGTAACGTTAACTGATACTGACATTTCAGACTTTCTAATTAATAGCTGTTTCCGGGATCGAATCTCAAATAGAGTAAAATGGAAAGCTAGTGCACTATGTAGGGTGCACAATCACTAGCGCCCTTGTTTAGGGGTTAGAGAGGGATTTGGGATTCAGCCTAGCGTTAGAAGCTAGTTAGCCTTGTAGCTTGTGTTAGCAGTGAACAAAAAGCATGGATGGTTCAGAGGCGATTTCGAAGCAATTACCAGAAGTGGGCGGGGCCATAGTGGACTGACGTTGTGAGTTCAAGTGCGAAAGGTCGACGGTGAGTGATTTAAATGATGTTAGGATTCATATAGAGTTATGATTGTGACTAGCAGTTGAACTGATCAGATTTTGTAATTGATCCAAACAGCATCAAGGTCACAGCAAGGTTAAATGTTTGAAACAGGTTTTTTTTTTTTTTTTTTTTTTTTGTGGCATACAAATTATTAACATGAACGACTAGGCTTCTATTCTTTTGCGAATGCTTTTCAAATGTTTTGCACTTTGTTTTAATGACATAATCATATAAAATATGGATTGTCATGTTAGGGCTGCTTAATTAACTAATTGATTTATTAAAAAGGTCAGCTCCTGATTTAGTGCATGTTTTCCATTTTTTTAAAAAAATATTGTAACCCGATTAGGGATGCACCGATACCACTTTTTTGGAAAACGAGTACTTGCATTTCAGATTACTCGCCGATACCGATACCAAGTACTTAATAAAAACATGATTTTTAACAATTTCGCTGAGCACACTTTGCCGTCCGCCTTTGTTTTGTCGTCTTCATTCACTTTGAAATAATTCCACACGCCTGACGTGTCTCGTTTCGCCTCGCCTTCTCCCCGCTCTGAGCTGCATCCGCGGTCTGGGGGCGGGCACTCGGCGCCTGGGGGCGGGCACTCGGCGCTTGTGATTAACCCCTTACATGCCGCTCAAAAATAGACATTTCTCAGACCGTGTAATCAGTCCCTGGTATCGGGGGACTTTTAACGAGTACGAGTACTTTAGAAAATGTGGTATCGAGGCCGATACCAGATACCGGTATCGGTATCGGTGCATCCCTAAACCCGATTAGCAGTAATACATACCATCTAGCTTGGTTTAGGTATATTTATTACAGTAATGTGCAACACAGCTGTTTTTATTATTATTATTATTATTTATTTATTTATTTATTTTTGAACATTGTCGTTCAGGCTCGTTTATGGTCTTTATGGCATTTCATTTACAACTGTAACAAAATCTGAAAAGAAACCTTTAATGTCAAATCAGGATATTTATAAATTTGCAACACAAATCGAATCGGGATAATATCATATCCATTAGCCTCTGTTGATTCCCATCCCTATAATACTGTATATACTTAACCATCTTTCTGAAATGCTCACACGATCTTCGATGCTGTCAGTCATGATAATCTTTTGCTCCCCCATCACTGAGGCTCGTGATCATCAGGTAATATAGGCATAAAGCATACCGGTTTAACACTTAAAGCACTCATCACATGTGCCATCACACTCATCAGCATTGGAGGATTTCCTCGCCGGTACACCCCTGTGATCAGCACGCACTGAAATCCCAAGTGCCGTGTTCTCCTTCTCTTTACTGGCTCCACATAATTGGTGGTCTGCAGTGCAGTCGCACCAGCCTAAACAGCATCTATTGTTCCAAGCCTTTGAAGAAAAGCACTTTCCCCGGTGGCCTGTACAGTGCAGCCTCAGGCTCATTGTGTTTTGTTTTGCGCTATCAGCTGTCCTTCGTGGTTCAGGTCAGGGACAGATCTAGAGCTCGGGCTGGGCTCGTGAATTCCTTCTCTACTGTGTAGATGCGCTGATAACTGATTGCGCAACATGTTACACGATATGTTACGCCACTGTGGTGTTGGATTCGCAAATCTGATTGGTCCAAAGCTGTGGAATGAATAATTTTGTGTAAACGGAAAAATGAAAGGTGGTACTGCTGTAAATTAAGGGTTCGAATTAATGTGTTTAAATAACCTACAACACTTACAACACTTACTTTTCTTTATTTCTACAGTATAGTAACAGCTAATTCATAGAGTTGTTTTTTTTATTTTAGTGTAATGATTGGGAAACTGCTATTTTATACTAGTTATAAAATGCCTAGGAAAAGGGAAATAATCAGGTTAGCTCAGTGTACTACTGATCGGCAGGTCCCAGGTTCAAACCCCATGCCATTGGCCCTTGATCAAGACCCTCGACCCTCAACTGCTCAGATGTTTTATGAGATGAAATGTCAGCTGTTCTGGACATTTACAGCCAAATGCTGTAACTGTAATGTCAATGCTGATTATATGACACCAACATGTTAATGATTATTTACATCTAATGGCGCGTCCCATTATGTCTCATGTCTTACTCATTCAAAAGTCTCTTTGCTGCTAATTTCAAATACCATCATTACCGATACAAAGGTGTTTTTTTTTTTTTTTTTTTCCATAGAGGACAAGGACGTGTTATCTAAGGCTTATTATTTTGACTAAATTCGAAGGCCCTTTGCTTACTGTATTGATGACTAATGAGACTCCTACAGTTCTGTTCATCAGCCAGATGTTTTGTGGACGTCAAAAACCTCTCAACCAAAGCAGGCCCACTTCAACTGAGAAATAGTATAAGGAAACTTGGCACTAATGTAGCTTTGTAATCCAGCTAGTGAACCAAAATCACATTGTAAAGGCGGTTGTCTCTAAGCTCACAACGCCATTATACCGACCTTTTTTTTTTTTCAATAAGATCATTTGCACATTAAAGAGTTTATCTTCATGAAAACAGCTGGAGCGCTGCGGCTGACTCACTCGGAGTCGTTGTTGTTATGGGAAACTTTAGTTTGACCCATTTTGTTGAATGCAGAATCCAGTTCATCCTGCACCGTGTCTGCTTTTCCACATTTGCTTTTAGTGGACACACTTGAAATGAGTTTTTTATTGTGTATTATTAAAAGGACAATTACTGCACTGCCTTGTCTCCTAATTTCCCAGCTTGTTAATTTTATTCTGCTCAAGTATTTTACTGATTTATGTATTTATTTTCCTGTAGAAGACTCATCTCACTCATGTAATTTTTAGACGTTCAGACGGGGTCTCCAGTGTGCATGTACGAACAACAAGCACAAGAAAGAAAGATAATAATTCCCTGCTTTTTGTCCTTTTTACGTTTTTGTATTGGCTTAAACAAGCAGAATTAGATTCCCCCGCTATTGCGACGATCATCTAGCTCAGCTCTATTGTTCTTTGATTAGCGCGGCTCAGCAGTACAGTAGGTCATTTACATAGACACTGAAATGGTGTATTCAGAGGAGGAGTGAAGTGAAACAGTGAGTTTGAGCTATAAAAAAAATATGATCTGAGCGGAAGCATGAAGCTGAGTTTCTACTAATGTCATAGTTGGTCCTCTTGGTCACGTAAGGCTCGACACCAGCGCTGAAGCTGTGCAGTCTTTTCATGAGCATCAAAAGGAAGTGTTGTGGTGCTTATTACAAACCATTAGAGGTTGGAGGTAACTGAGGACATTTACTTACTTACTGTTAATTCGTTGACCACGAATGCCGTTACCGATTAGTTGGACTGCTCACGTTACTGGGGAGCGCGACCACAAGATGCACAAATACACAAAGATACACACAGATACACAGCCTGTATAATAAGAGTACAACAATTGTTTAGCTTTTTTATTTATTTATTTATTTATATTTAGGATATTTAGAGGAGTTTTACTGTTCAAAAACAAACTTTGTCTTCAATTGAAGGTTTGAAATGTCAAAATTAAAGATCATTAAACTCTATGTGGCTTTTGAATTTTTTTAAAGTTTAGTTTTATACATAACTAATACCCTGATTTATGGTTTTATATAGTTATAAGCCAAACATCAAATTAAAGAAGCGTCTGGGTTTTATCTGATTAATCAAAAAAAAAAAAAAATCACCCAACTAATCGATTATCTAAATAATCGTTAGTTGCAGCCCTACTTACTGTACTTTCACACATCTGTACTTGAGTGGTTTTATTAGAGGATGCTTTTTACTGTTACGCCACTCAAAAGACAAATAGACAATAGAAGACAAATAGCTGTACTTTTACTTAACTATATTTCTGCACAGCGTCGTGTTACCTAACCACAATGGTATGTAGTATTCGAAGCAGGGAGATATCGCCACCTACTGACGATTATGCATGATTGCATGAGTTGGCTTTCCATCAAGAAACGCCTAATAATGTAACAGGTGTTTAAAATCAGACGTGTAGCTGGACAGCAATGGAAACAGCAAGTTCACGATCCGAAAGCAGGTATATATATATATATATATATATATATATATATATATATATATATATATATATTTATTTATTTTACTATAAAAAGGCTACCATAAGCAAATACAAGACCTGTACAGTTGAAAATTTGAAGGTGAGTATGCTTTTATGCTTTTAAAAAAATTTTTTTTTTTACTTTAGTCACACAAGTAAATGGATGACTTCACTTTAACTTGAGTAATATTTCCCCTAGGGAATCTCTGCTTTTACTCAAGCACAGGATTTGTGTACTTTGCCCACCTCTGTAAACCATTGCATTTACTCACTCGCACTCATCACCTATACCGCTGTATCCTGTATTCAGGGTCGCGAGGGCCTGGAGCGAATCCCAGGAGACTTAGGGCCCTGGACGGGGTGCCAATCGATCGCAGGGCGCACTCACCCTATGAGCAATTTGGGAACACCACTTGGCCTAATCCGCCTGTCTTTGGACTGAGCGAGGAAACCAGACGACCCGGAGGAAACCCACCAAGCACAGGGAGAACATGCAAACTCCATGCACACAGACCCAGAGGCGGGAATCGAACCCCGGCTCTGTAGGTGCAAGGCGACAGTGCTAACCACTTAGCCACAGTTCCACCCCCATTGCATTTAACTCAAATATTTGAATACAACAGTCTTTATGGTTTTCTTTTCATAATAACCCGGGGACTGTCTGCATTTCCCTGCATTCACACCAGCGAGTGACAACGTGACAAATGACCATTTATTTTCTGGGCGCCTGCACAAGTCACGATTTCAGCCACAGTGACACATCAGGAAGAGGCATGGTACAGCGTTTTTTAATTCCCCCCTTTCATAACTCTAGTTCCTCTCTGCAACCAGTTGGTGTATGCTGCGTGACTTGGAAAATCATCAAACAACCAATTTTCACACTTTTTAACATTATTAATACTTATAATAATAATTCCATTTTAAAGGCTAATAAATAGTGTGCTGTTGTAAATCATGTGCCGGATACCGTCGATTCCGGCTAGTTCCCTTTCTCGCTTGAGCTAAAACCGTTGAACGGGACGCTGGTACACATCCACCGAAGACAAACTCCAAGTGACACGAGTGACCTCCTCCTCACTAGTCTGAACTAAAGGGTAACGCGCAACAATTAAAAATCCTCGGATGATCAAAAAGGTCGAGATTTTCCACGCAGACCGAGTGCATTAGCATCATCCTGGTGATACCTGAGAAATCTTTTATCCTGCTCGTAGTAGGACTTTTCCTAGCCGTTATGCCTGATG